>ML800863.1:233645-266042 GCA_009831015.1 Picea engelmannii
TAACAAAATGAAACTGAGCATCAACATGCTTTGTCCTTGCATGATAAATAGGATTATTCACTAGCTTGATTGAACTTTGATTATCATATGCTCATAATAGGTCTCGCAGTAAGGGAGAAACCTCCTACGTTTGAAGAATTGATAGGTATTTTCCTGCAAGAGGAAGAGAGGCACGGGAATCTGAAGCCTCAGAATAAATATTTGGCACTGTAGTCAAATAAGAGATCTGCAAGAGGGAGATCAGGCAAAAGAGGCAGAGGAGGAAGTTCATCGCAGAGAGGAAGTTCATCGCAGAGAAGACAATCTCCAAGGTCGAATCAAGGTATGCAATCTAACAGGACTGAGTCAAAGAGTTTTTTTATTGAAGTCGACCTAGACATATTATTAGATATTGTCATATGAAGAAGAGTGATGAGGCAAGGAATAAACCTAGAACACATTCAGATCATTATGAAGAAAAATCTTCAAGTCATGATCTCAGATTGTTTATTGCTAGTGATGATATTGATGAACCCCTGAATTTTAATTCATAGGATCTTAGACTATTTGTGTCTAACGTTGCTTTATTTGCTGAAACGGATGATATTGATGTATGGTTTGTGTATTCTGGAGCATCAATACATATGACATGTAATAAGTTGTGGTACACTAATTTTAAAGAAACATAGAATGGTGCCAACATATATCTTGGAGATGATCGTGCTCATCAGATCAAGGGATACAAAGACATTCATGTGACATGAATGAATGGTACTATTCATCACATTCACAATGTTGTTTATGTGCCAAGGATAAAGAAAAATTTGATCTCTATGTCCACCATTACAGATCAGAACTTGAAGGTTGAATTCTTCAACAATTATTGCATAGTGAAGGATCTGCTGGACCAATTCAAAACTATTGCAACGAGAGTCAAAGCAGGAGGCCTATACGAACTTGATGTTACCAACAAAGCACATCACACATTGACTTCTGCAACTATGCCAACAGAGAGTCTTTGGAATCAAAGGTATGGCCACATCAATCATCCTGATTTATTGTTATTACAGAAAAAGAATATGGTTGAAGGACTTCCCATGTTAAAGAAAGAGAATGTTGCTTGTGATGGATGTGCATTAGGAAAGATGCACATAGATGAATTCTCCTCTAATCCTGATAGGAAAAAGAGAGATATGTTAGATCTTGTGCATACTGATGTTTGTGGGCCTATACAGACTAGGTCTTTAGGAGGTGCATTGTACTTTCTGTTATTTATTGATGATTGCATGAGATACACATGGATTTACTTCCTTAGAAGAAAAAGTGATGTTTTCAAGTACTTTAAGGAATTCAGAACCATGGTGGAAAAGCAGACAGGAAAATCCATCAAAATCCTCTATTCAGATCAAGGGGGAGAGTATAAATTAGGGGACTTCATCAAATATTGCAAATATCATGGAATAGTACAATAGTTTACAGTACCTCACACTGCACAATAGAACGAATTCGTTGAAAGGAAAAACAGAACTCTGGTAGAGTGTGCATGCAGTATGATGAAAGGTAAGAATCTCTCAAATGCATTTTGGGCTGAAGCCATAAATACTGCAGTTTATTTAAAGAATAGAAGTCTAATAAGGTGTCTTGATAATGTTACTCCTTTCGAAGCCTTGTATGGTTCCAAACCTCCAGTTCATAATTTGAAAGTATTTGGGTGTAAAGATTTTGCTCATATTCCAAAGGAGAATAGGAAGAAATTGGATGCTAAAGCCATTAAATGTATTTTCAATGGGTACTGCTCTGAATTCAAAGCATACAAATTGTTTGATCCTTCTACTCACAAAGTATTTGCGAGTAGAGATGTACTTTTCCATGATCAGGAAGCAGGAAATCATGACAACAACAATCATGAGGAATGGCATAGACTTCTTGATGAAGGAGTTAAAGAAGAGAAAGAACAACCATCACACCAGCAACCACCACAACAACAACCACAATCGTAGTGACAACAACAAGAAGGACTCGGTGATATGGACACTTCAAGCAGTCATAGTTCACCTAGAGGTGAAGAAATATCTTCACAAAGTGGGGAGGAAGATAATTAGTTGAGAAGATCTTCACAACAAGTTCGGATCCCTGAGAGGTATAGAGATTATGCCCTTATGAGTAGGAATTCAAATGTCATAGAACCCATGATTTTTTATGAAGCAAGTGAACATGATAAATGGCGAAATGCAATGGAGGAAGAATATGAATCTATAATGAAAAACAATACTTGAGAATTGACTGAATTGCCTAAACATAAGAAGCCCATAGGATGGAAATGGATATACAAACCCAAGTTTAAGTCAGATGGTAGTATAGATAAATATAAGGCTAGATTGGTGGAAAAGGGTTCTTCACAAACAAAAGGTATTGATTATGATGAAACATTTGCACCAGTAGCTAAATTGAATACTATCAGATTGTTAATTTCTTTAGCTACAAAGTATCATTGTAAGATGCACCAATTATATTTTAAATTTGCAATTTTGAATGGGGAGTTAAAGGAGGAGGTTAACCTTACTCAACCTAAAAGGGTTTGTGGAACAAGGGCAAGAACACTTAGTGTGTAAGTTAAAGAAAACATTTTATGGACTAAAACAGGCACCTAAGTTATGGTATGAGAATATAGACTCTTTCTTTCTTCAACAGGGTTTTATGAGGAGCAAGAGTGATCCAAATTTGTATACCAAATTTGATGAATATGGGTATATAGTATTGATTTCCTTATATGTTGATGATTTAATAATTACAAGAAATGAAGAGAAATTAATTGATGAAATCAAGGAGTAGTTATCACAAGTTTTTGAAATGAAAGAGCTTGGTGAGTTACATTACTGCCTAGGTATTGAAGTTTGTAGAAATGCAGGCCAAACTTTTGTTTGTCAGAGTAAATATGTCATAGAAGTACTTAAGAGATTCAAAATGGATCAGTGTAAATCTTCTATTGTTCCCATGCAATAGAATGTGTAACTTTCTTGTGATGATGGTTTGAAGGAAGTGAATTCCACAATGTATAGACAGATGGTGGGTAGCTTGAATTATCTCACCACAACCAAACCTGATATTGCATATTTTGTGAGTGTGTTAATTCAGTTTATGGTGAAACCTCTAGAAATCCATTGGAATGCAACAAAGGCAGTACTCAAGTATCTAAAAGGAACACATGATTATGGTATTAAATATACTAATGCATCTAATGTTGAGTTGACATGTTACTCAGATTCTGATTGGGCTAGAAATCAGGATGATCAAAGATCAACCACTAGATATGTGTTTGGCATTGGATCTGGTGTTGTGTCATGGAGCAGTAAAAAACAGCCTACTGTATCTTTGTCTTCTACTGAAGTAGAATATAAAGCATTGTGTGTAACAACTTGTGAAGTTGTTTGGTTGAGAAGACTTCTTCAAGATGTTGGAGATGAACAAAAGAAACCTACAATGATCAAATGTGATAATCAAAGTTCAATCAAGATGGAAAATAGTCCTATTTATCTTGCAAGGACAAAGCATGTTGATGATCAACTTTATTTTGTTAGAGAAAAGTTGCAGTCAAATGAAATAACTCTTATGTATTGTAATACTTGTGAAAATGCTACTGATATTTTCACTAAGCCTCTTGGAAAGATTAAGTTTGAGTTTTTTAGGGAGATGTTAGGTATATGAGTCAATCCATTCTCCATTAAGGGAGAGACTTGGAAATAATGGAGCAAGAGTTAGTTGTGTAGTTGAACTCTACTTCACTTAATGTAGAGTCTAGTTTTCTATGGTTTGTTGTAACCGACTAAATAGAGTCATTTCCTATATAATGATGTAATCAATCTTCATTGAATAATATAGATTGTGAGCATAGCCTCACCTGTGTGTTGTTTTCTCATATTTTAAGTCAATGCCGATATAAACCAAATACATTAACCCAAATAAGTTTATGTTGATTCCAGGCTCGCTATGGTGAAGCCTAAGGATATATGGGTAGCTTGTGGGGACAATATAAACAATGAGTATCATCTCTAGGACAATGTATTTCAAGCTCTTCATGCTAAAGACTAAGGATATCTAGGTAGCTCGTGGTGACTCTAGAAGAACTGTTGTGAGAGAGTTTTTCACAAAAATCTATCATAATGATTACAAACTACCCAACATGTACAAATATCTAGAATACTAACTTAATTATTTCAAACACTTAGATACTTATTATATATGTATTATATATTGATGGAGAGATGTAGGGAGATTTACCATGAATGCTATAACATTCATCAATTAATAGAAGAACACCTTGAACTGTTGCTACAACTCATGGAAGTTCACTCATGCATTGTTTCACAAATGATATATAAATACATATAGGAGAATGTTGTAGAATAGTCTTGTGGAAATATCTATGTGAGAAAATATTTCTAGGTGCATTGTTCATAAGAAACTAGATCTAACTAAAATCTACCTAGAAATACATGCAACATAGTTCATCTAGAGCTTTTTGATTAGCAAGAGTAATTACAATATTCTAAAACTCCCCCTTAATTACTGTTGCTAAATGCTTCAACATTTACAGCACCTAAATTTTGTCTATAAAACTCAAACACATCTCTTGCCAATGTCTTTGTAAATATATATCGACCATATGATCTTTTGAATTACAAAATTCTAGGTAGATTTCAGCAATGTTTACAAGCTCTATAATGAAATGATATCTAGTATGCATATGCTTGTTTTTTTGGCAAAAGACATGGTTCTTTGACAAATTGTTGTTGAAATATTGTCACAATACAATAGAGTTGGTCCTTCTTGTCCTAGTTGAATATCACCCAATACTCTACACAACCAAACTACTTAACAAGTTGTTGATGTTGATGCTACATACTCATCTTATATTGTTGAGATTGTCACAATGGGTTTTTCTTGGATTCCCATGAAATCACACCTGAACCAAGATGGAAGACATATCCTGAAGTACTCTTTATTTCATCCATAATACCTATAGAATCACTATCAGTATATCCAACCAAGGAACCATTACTAGTGCTCAAATACAATATACCATATCCTATTGATCCAACAATATATATCATTTTTTTTCCTAACTTGTCAATGTGAATCTTTTGGAAACTCCATAAACTTGGAAATCAAACTCACAACATACACAATCTCTAGGACAGTGGTAATAAGATACATGAGGTTTCCAACCAACCTTTTGAACAAAGTTGGATCTACATTGGATCCTGTATCCTCTTTGTTGATCTTTGTAATTTCCTCAAGAATCAAAACACTTTATTTTATTTTTAATAATTTCCATTTATGGAAATTCATACTTGGTATAACTAAGACATTTAACTGTTATATTTTTAACTATTGAGCAAGAGTTTGACTTGGCAATTTTCCTCTTTGATGGACAAATGTATGAGACATAAATTTTTAATATATTTAATGCAGGAAACAGATGGAAAAACCATATTAAAAATAGTTGACTATGATCCCATGAGTGGGGAACATGTTTGAGTTAACCCAGAGATAATTTTAACAAGTGTCAAAAGAGGATTTATGTCACTCACAACCCCTAAAAATTAGGGATTTGTATAGCTTTGAATTTTCAAGGAGGGAAATGGATTGAATAAAAGTCATAGGCAAAGAAAAAGAATATATACAACATATGTGAGAGGCAAGACGTTGCTTAGTATGTTGTGGGAATGAATATTTGTTGTGTGAGAACTCATGGTGTTAGGCAAATGTTTTTTTGAACTATACAGAAGGATAATGGCTAAGGAGTGAAGCTCAGTTTGCCCTTATGGAGTCATGGCCAGGCTAGGATTAATTAGGACAAGTGACATGATTGTTCTGCATCTAGAGTTGGGTGGAATGTGACTGTTCCATTTGTTTCCCGCTTAACTATTACATATATGTATTTTATTTGACAAGTACTTATTTATGTTCGATCATTGATTTGCATTTATCTACAGAATCAGATTTATATAGATGTATGTGCACTATAGACGTTAAATGGTTACCTTCATTACTCATAAATCTCATAATATGAAATTATGCATTTTAGCTATAAATCATGAGAAAAGGGATTTGAATACACTCCATATAATTCCATGAAAATTAAACTTTTGAGAATTTCTATGTAATAGTAATATTGTTCCTAAATACCTTATGCATTCAAAGAGGAAAATGAATATATTGTTAGTTTTTATAAAAATGCATGAATTAAAAATTATGTTGTTTACTATAGAGTGAATATGAATATAAATGCATAAGGTAGACAATGGAAAATTTCGTAAGTTATTGAAAATAAGCAATGATGAGTTAAAAGTCTTTCCTAGTATTAAGCTATAGAAATGAAATAGGAACAAATAACCATGTTTACTATTTATTGGTTCTTCTATTTTGTTTCAGCCTATTGTTACAATTAGGTAATTTTACCAGTTATATTCCTATTGTTTTAATGAATTCCTTGATCACTACCGAAGTAATTGAATACATAAGTTATTCATTTCAGAATCTAAAGAGATTCTTCTTCTACCTTTCTTATATTATTTATAAGGTTATCAAGTTTGTGTTTTCTCTAGAATACAATATATGAAAAACTCATACTCTAGTAAAAGGAAATTATTACACGACGTTTATATAGATATACTTATATATATACAACACCCGGTGGATAGGGAACGAATTTATGGTGAATAGGGATATCTATAAACTTCTAGATTTTAATGAAGTAAACAAGATCATTCCAAGAGATAGATACACGTTAGGATAATCTTAAGGACAAGGTTTCCTAAGAAAAATTTAATCAGATTTTTGACATCAAAATGTTCGTTGAGAAACATTAAATTTATACAAGCCAAAATACGATGTCCCTTTTAATAAGAGACTACGAATGGTATCTGCAAGTGGAATCCGAGTACTTGTGTATGATAAAATCCCTTTCGAATCCGTAACAGTGATTTTTCAACCTGAAAGACATAATATATATATATATATATATATATATATATATATATATATAATTTTACTTCCGAAAAAACTGTAAGTAAAATAAAACAAAGGAAAACCAAAAAAAAATAAACAAGGAGATCACCAAAGCTTATCTCTTGTTTGGAACTAGATCAGGTAATTTCCCCACCGTAGGTGAACATAGTCGATGCATTCAACAAAATCCCATCACGTTACCAAACCAAACTGTTTATAGAAGGAAATTTTGATAACGCAATTGTAGGAAGTTGTACAACTAGCACAGTCGCTAACTCACGGTTGACAACGCCGAAAGGTATTGGTTGAGTGTCTCCAATATAAAACGTTTATGGTAATCCGTTCGTGGTAATATGAAACATTTAATTGTATTGCTGAGAACGCCGAAAGGTATCCGCTGAGTGCCTCCAATATAAAACATATGTGGCATACGGTCGGTTCAGAAGTAGAACGTGGGCATTTATTTAGATGCTACGGTTTAAAGTTAAAAAAGGTTAAAAGATCATTAATTGTACCCATTATCAATAGATGTATGTCTTTAAGCGTAACAAGTTTTTTGGAAGACGATTAAATATTTTCTTAACCATAATGAAATTTCCTTGCTACAGAGTTAGCGTTCACCAAACAGAATAATACACCTTCTTTAATAGATGGAGGACCATGAGATTTACTATGTGAAGTAAATCCAGGAAGGCAAGATAATCCAGTAGATATGTACAGATAAGTAAAGTTATCTTACCAAACTCTAGGTAATCAACGACATAACTAACAAAGGAAAGATTAAATATTATAGATTACTGTGACTTATAGAACAAGGAATCCTTACTCATTTTTGTAGAAAGTATTTAAAGGGAAAATAATGGCATCTAACCATGCAATACAGATAATTTTTTTCTTTTATATTTAAATAAACAGAGTTTTCATTTCCATGTAAGACAAAACTCCTTTCCAAAAGGAATACTCCGAGCACAAGGGATCCATACAGCTACTCGGCACCACTATTAAATGAAGATTTCACTATCAGAATGGTCATGAAGATTATTCCTACGAAAAAGTTTGTAAATATTTCTCTACCGTTCACTGAAAACCTATGGATGTTCAAGCAGTAGAAATGAATTTTGCGGAAACAATACTAAAACACCTCGTTCAACGAGTGACAGGGGGCTCGATCCCATCACTCATACATTACATCGAGAAACACATCTTTCTTACAATAAGTCATGCGATGCTCATAAATTGAGGTGATCAAATTAGTTAGGAAACTGGTTTGACAGGTCTGTATGTATTTGGGTTCAAGGAAGTGTAAATACGTCTTTCCCTAGTAACCTTTGCCTTCAAGTTGATAAGGAGTGACTTAAAGACTACACAAACCCTGGTATTGCCCCAAGACTCATTAAGCATTTTTCCTATAGTCAAATGTATTCTAATGTAAAACCCTTACAAGGTTATCTTTGATCCTTTACTAACTATTTCTTACCCAAAGGTGTGAGGGATCAAACTTGAGGGTTCCCTAATGTCGTGACTTGTTATAGAATAGAATAATCAGGGTGAACTGAAGACAACATTCGAATAACTATTGGGATAAAGTAAGTGACATAGCATGGTGTATAAATTCTCTACATTACCTTTTAAGTTTCATAACTACATTTATATTTATAAGGTAAGCAATGACAAAGGCCTTTCATAGTTTTAGCCTAACAATTTTTTTTTACGGAAAATTGTGTATGTTACATATGGTATCAAAGTTGTAGGTTACAACACTTAAGCCTAAGGGCATCACTAGAAAATTATAATGTTGACAAAAATCTAACAAAACCAATTTTTCATTGTTACAAACAGAATGTGTCAAAACAAGAAAAATGTGTAACTATGTCAGCACAGAATGGAGGCGAAGATAGACATAAAAGAATAATAATCAAGAGCCTCCAAGAAACCTATATCAGCACAACAAAAGTAGTTATGTAACCTAGGTGTTGGAAAAAATGATGAATCTTATCGTAGAATTGAAAACATTCAAGGCTGATAATGAAAAAAAAAAAAGCAGAGGAAGATCAACAAGAAATAAATGAGATGTTGTTATGAAGCATAGAAATGAAAAAGATCCCAAAGAATAATGAAATGGATAAGGAAGTTAGTAAGAACTCCTCAAAGGATTCCAACCATGGAAAAAATAAAGAGAACATCTCTTCTAACGACACACACATAACTTAAAACAGAGCAACTACAGTAAGTAAAAGAAAACATATGGAGATTTTAGATGGAGAGTTTAAGAAAATCAAACCTTCAACATTTGATGGAGAGTCTCGAAATGGAGAAGAGGCAGAAGCATGGTTAATGGACATAAATAAATACTTCCAGATTTACAATTACTCGAGTATTTACAATTAATCGAGTAATATGAAAGTAATGATGGATTTCTACAATTTGAAAGGTAAAGCCGTTATATGGTGTCAAGATTTAAAGTTAGTCAAAGGACTAAAAGAAAAGAAAATGGAATGGGAAGATTTCAAGAAATACTTTAAGAAACAATATTTGTCTGAAAGTTATTATGAGATAAAAAACAAAGAGTTATATGACATGAAGTTAGGAAAGATGTCTATGTAGGACCTAATTACTAAATTTCTGGAATTGTTGAGATCTATGCCTTATATAAATGATGGAAAGGTAAAAGTTAAAATTTTTCTAAGTTGTTTACCTCAGTCATACAAGGACAGAATAGAGTTTGATAACCTGAAAACTTTGAATGAAGTACTATGAAAAACAAGAATATGCTATGATTAGTACAAACAATGATCTGAAAACCCAAAAGCATGGAGAGAAAATAAAAAAGAGAAGATAAATCAAAGGAAAAAGTGTTTCAAACCTTCACCATTTTGAAACATGTCCAAAGGATATCAAGAACATAAATCCTACAAAAACTCTCCACAAGTACATGGAATAAAGTCAGTTAACTTGGGATTCAAGAAAACAAATGATAATCCTAGAGAACCATTGAAATGTTGAGGATGTGGCAAACCACATTTGTTTAGAAATTGTCCCTATATGAATGTTGCAAAAAAGACTATTCAGAACATACAAGAAGCTTTGACAGTTGGATATATTGGAAAAAGTATTCATAGAATCAATTTGAATGGCATGCAAGAAGATCATCAATCCACTATCGTGGAGATTGAAGGTAAAATTTATGACATAAAAGTATCTATTTTAATTGATCCAAGAGCTAGTTTAAGTTATGTTACCCAAAATTTGGTAGACTCAAACAAGCTAAAGAAGGTAAAGGATACTAAATCTTGGTTAGTAAAATTAGCAACAGGCACAAAAAGAAAAATAACATAACCCATTCCTGATTGTGAGTTGAATATAAATGATCAGGATACAAAGGTAAACTTGAATGTATTACCTTTAGGATCATGTGACATGCTTATAGGTATGGACTGGTTAGAAAAGAACAAAGTTATATTAAACTCTTATGAAAATACATTTATGTACAAAGATGAAAATGGAATATCAAGAACAATGAAAGGAATTAGTAAACAAATTTTTGTCAGAAAAATATCAACAATGCAATTCAAGAAGTGCTTTAGTAAACACTGCAAAATATATGTTATCCAAGTAAAAAAACTTGTTAGACAAAGAAAGAAAACCAAGTTTAAAATGTTTTGTCGTGCTTGAAGGATTTGAGGATGTATTTGCAGAAGAAATACCAGAATTACCTCCATGGAGAGATATAGATTTATCTATTGATCTACTACCTGGATCTGCACCGGTGTCAAAGGCACCTTACAGGATGAGTATCACTGAGTTAGAAGAATTAAAAATTCAACTACACGAACTGTTATATAAAGGATACATCAAACCAAGTGTCTCGCCATGGGGAGCACTAGTATTATTTTTCAAAAAGAAAGATGGAACACTACAATTATGTATTGAATATCAGCAATTGAATAACATGACCATTAAAAATAAGTGCCCTCTACCCAGGATTAATGATTAATTTGATCAGGTTGGAGGAGCAAAAATATTCTCTAGATTGGATTTAAGGTCAGGTTACCATCAAATCATAATAAAGGATGAAGACATAAATAAAACAACATTTAGGACACACTATGGACACTATGAATTTGTAGTAATCCCATTTGGACTTACTAACGCAACAACAACATTTATGTGCTTAATGAATAGTATATTTAGCCAATACTTGGATAAATTCATATTTATCTTTATTGACGATATATTAATATATTCATAGTCCGAGGAAGAACATGAACAACATTTGAAAATAGTACTATAGACTCTAAGAGAGCATAAATTATATGCTAACTTTGATAAATGTGACTTCTATCAAAGAAAGATAGAATATTTAGGGCATGTAATATCAGAGAATGGTATTGCAATGGACCCTAAAAATATTAAATCTATTATGGAATGGCATATACGTAAGAACATAGAAGACATACGATCGTTCATGGGGATTATCGGTTATTACCGAAGGTTTATCGAAGGATTTTCCAAAATTTCCTACCCTATTACATCACTACAGAAAAAAGGAACAAAATTCATTTGGTCTCAAAATTTTCAAGATAGTTTTGATCAATTGAAAGGATTACAAACTACAACACCAATCCTTAAAGTCATTTATCCTTATAAGGATTTTACAGCTTGTGAACATGAAAGTAAAGAGGGATTATGAGGATTATTGTCACAAGACGGACATGTAATTTGTTACGAATCTCACAAATTAAAGGAACATGGAAGAAACTATGTAACTCATGATATGGAATTAGAAGTTGTAATTCATGCACTAAAAATGTAGGGGAATTACTTAATGGGAAGAGTATTCCTATTATTTGTTAATTTTAGAGCAGTTATTAAGTTTCTTTTTGAATTTACTAGATAACAATAACATAGGTGGGATCACTGAGAGAAACATAATCAAATTATAAACATCATTTATCCTCGGAAACCCTCATGGGGGAGAAAACACAACAAAAATTCCTTAATATAGATAGCCAATACAATGCCAAGATAATAAACCAAAACACTAGATAATATCCAACACTAAGCAATGTGCCTCTCTCTTCCTTCTTCTCCCA
The DNA here is from genome assembly GCA_009831015.1 of Picea engelmannii. Classification (NCBI taxonomy): domain Eukaryota; kingdom Viridiplantae; phylum Streptophyta; class Pinopsida; order Pinales; family Pinaceae; genus Picea; species Picea engelmannii. Next base: position 245,729 of record ML800863.1, read on the forward strand.
ATTGTAGCTCTCAAAACTTGGGCACTTGATGAGTGAATGAGTGAGTGAACAAATGAGGTGCTAGCCTCCTTTATTTATACTAGCTAACAGGTGCTGGAAATGTGTCTCTTCACTAGGAAGGGCCGACTTCTCTTCTTAGTGGCTAAAACCACTTTAATTAGGCCTTAGGGACTTCTTAATTAGCATAATATAATTAGAGTTTGAAAAATCCATAAAAGGGGATTTGGTCAAGTACAAATCCCAACATGATCAATCCACAAAAGGGGATTGATCTGATGAATAATAACTCAATAATAAATAGAATACTCTTTGCAGTTACAATATTTCAACACTCCCCCTTAAGAAGAAGGGTATTCTACAACATCATCAGGATAAGGAGAGGGAAAAAACATCTGGAACACTGACTGGCATATCTATAAATCATTAGAAGTTTTTCTCATCATCATTCACAGTATGGAGTTGGAGTATCATCATCATCATCTACATCAACATGAATTAGTATAACACTAATACATCATCATCATCAATAATATCAAAAATAACAACATCATCATCACAACACAAAGGTTGGAGAAACAATATCATCACATCATGAAGGTTGTAGCAACATCATCATCATCATCATCATGGAGCAACAAAATGAGGTAGGTGTAACAACATTTTGTTGTACTCTGACAGACCCTAAGGAGATTCCAAGGAATCATAAGATTGCCTGGGATATAGAATCATAATGAAGCTACCACGTGGTACTCTAACAGACCGTCCTTACCAAACCTTCGATATTTTCCCAGGAATCATAAGATTCCCTAGGATCATAAAAATACTAATGGATATACCACTATTGACTATAGCTAGCATATACATGAATAGATACTTTAACAGACCATCCTTACCAGACCTTCAATATCTATCTATGGATGATCAGTCCCCTACGATATAAAATCCTAGCTGAGATACCTGCTATTGGTTAGGATACCATAGTATCATTAGCATCACTCCCTCTTTCTAGGGAGGTCCTTTTGGACTATACCAAGCTTGTCTCGAAAGTGCTCAAACTTTACATGAGACAGAGGTTTGGTCAACACATCTGCAACCTTCTCATATGTGCCAACATGTTGGAGCTATGTGTCTCCCCTCTGCACCATATCACGAATGTAGTGATACAAGATTTCTATGTGCTTCGACTTGTCATGGAACACAGGGTTCTCTGTCATCTTTATGCAACTCTAGTTATCACATAGAATCACGATTGCTTCCATCTCTAGATCAAATAGATCTGTCAACAAATTTTGTATCCATATGGCTTCACAACTGGAGGAACATGCAACAATGCATTCTTCTTCTGATGTGTTGAGAGAAATACTAGATTTCTTCCTACTCTACCATGAATTCATCGCTGACCCTAGACTAAAACAACATCATGAAATGCTCTTTTTGTCAGAAACACTTGTTGCCCAATATGAATCAGTATAACCAATCAGTCTGAAGTCATGATCTCCTTTATAATAGAGACCAAATTCCAACATAACCTTAAGCTATCTCATGTCTAGGTTCTACCAGATACTAACTCAAGGTGGTCACAACTAAACATATATTTTTCATGGTATTTGTTAGATACATCAACGATCTAATGATCTGTTTGTACAACGTAGCATCAACCAATTGTGACAAAGTATCAACCAAGAGCTTCAACTTAGTTTCCAATGGTGTATTCATTGATTTACACTCAAACATATCAAACCTCTTCAGTATTTCAATTGCATACTTCCCTTGGTTAAGGAAGATCTGTCAAACCTCAAGGCCTAATAAATAATGCATTAGGCCTAGGTCTTTCATCTCAAATTCTACAGCGAGCTTCTTCTTACAATGAGTGATGAGCTTATCTTCTCTAGTTAAGAATAAGTCATCCACATACAACAACAATATAACAATATCATCATTTATAACCTTGAAGTAAAGGTTAGAATCAACTTTGATATTGGTAGAGCCCAAGCTCGTCAGGAAACTGTCAATTATTCCATACCAAGCTCTAGGAGATTGCTTCAATCCGTACAAAGCCTTCTTCAATTTGCATACATGAGTATTTATGTATTCAACTTCAAACCCTTGAGGTTGTTCTATATACACTTCTTCTTCAATGACACCATTCAATAAGGTTGTTTTCACATCCATCTGGTGTAACTTCCAATTCATCTTATCTACAAGGGCTATGTTGGTTCTGATAGAAGTGTATCTCGATACATGACAAAACGTCTCTTCATAGCCAATGCCTTCCTTTTGAGAAAAGCCACGAGATAAAAACCTTGCTTTATATTTCTCAATACTTTCATGAGTAGCATGTTTTATCTTATATAGTCATTTGGAAGATACCACATCTTTTCTCTTCAACCTAGGAACTATTTCCCATACAATATTTTTTATAATGGATTGGTATTCTTCTGTCATAGAATCTTCCCATTCTCTCTTCTGAATGGCTTATTCAAAGAAATTAGGCTCATTTTCTAAGAGATCACACATCAAACCATATAACTGGATAATGGCTTGGGTTTCTTGACTTGTCTCATGGTATCTTCTAGGGCACCATACTTCTCTCCATCTTGAATAAGTTCCCTGTCCCAAGAAGGATTTCTCTTGTGAGAGATCGTCATCTGGGGAGGTTCTTGAGATTCTATCATATCATTATCTTCATGGATCTCTTCGTCACGAGAAACTGTGACTTCCCTTACTAGTTCTGCAAATCTGGGAGCTACAGGCTCTTCTTCATATACTTCTTCAAGCTAACATCTTCTTGATTTCTTCAGTGTTGCATCTTCATCAAAGGTTACATCTCTGTTTATCTCAATGTGATGGTAACCTAGTATATAAATTCAGAAGGCCTTTGAGACCTCATAGTATCCAACAAATATTCCCTTCTTTCCTAAAGGGTCCATTTTGGTTCTCTTCTCTTTCGAAATGTGTACAAACACTGGAAAGTCAAATATTTTTAGATGACTTACTTCTGGCTTCTTTCTAGAGAACATTTCTTCGGAGGTTTTGAACCCAAGTGGACTATGGGATAATCTGTTTTGTACATACACTGTTGTCCTTGCTTCTTTTTCTCATAAGTGCATTGAAATATCTTGATCATGGATCATAGTCTTCACAACTTCCATTTTAGTTATCTTCTTCCTTTCTTCTACACCATTTTGTTGAGGATTGTAGGGACTGGTGAGCTCCCTCTTAATCCTGAAATCTTTACAAAAGTTTACAAACTCTTTTAAGGTGTATTCTCCTCCATTATCTGACCTGAGTGTCTTGATCTTTCTTTAAGAGACATTCTCTATCAAGGCTTTGAATTCCTTGAATTTTTCAAACATTTAATATTTTGATTTCAAGAAGTAAACCCAAGTCTTGCGAGAATAATCATCGATAAATGATACATAGTATACATACCCACCAATGGAGGTCAATGGCATTGGTCCGCATACATCTGAGTGAATGAGCTCTAAGACTCCTCCTACTTTACTGTCTCTCTTTGGGAAAGGGTTCTTGATGTTCTTTCCTTGTGCATATCCATTTCACACACCTTCGTGGTCAACCTTGAATTCTGGTAGACCTGTAACTGCCTTGCTCACATATGGTAATTCTTTGTAGTTTATGTGAGCTAGTTGTCTATGCCAAAGTTCACATGGAATCTCGGTGGAGTGTGTCAAGTCTTCTTCTGAGTGAAATTTTAATTTATATAGGCCACATTCTTCTGTTCCAATAACAATTGCATCTTCTATGGTTTTTCCTTTAGGCCACATGAGGACTTCACCATCTATGAATACAACCATGAAGACTTTCTTATCTAAAGCTAAGATAGAAATCAAATTCTTCATCAAACATGGTACAAATAGTACATCCTTCATCTTCATTGGGGTCCTTGAATCAAGTTTGTAATTTGACTATCCCACTCCTTTGATAGGGTACTGGTAATAATATTCAAGTGTAAATCTTTGGGGTAAGTTATTTTCAGTAAGACTAGAGAGAATGTCTCTATGAATTTTCATGTGCTTAAAAGCACCACTATCTATGAGCCAACTATCCTCTCCAGGTTACGTTGATCCTAAGAGGGAAGATATTAAGACATAGTCTTCAATCTTTTCTTTAATCATATTCATGGGTGGCTCTTCATATTCAACTGTGTGACATGGTGCCTTTTGTTTCTCTTCTTGTATTCTTCTCTTCTAGCTGGAAAATTATTATAAATATGTCCCATATTGTCACAATGGTAATATTGGTAGGATGAGAAATCATTTTCTCTTCTTTGACCTTTCTGAAACTTCTAGAATCTCCTTGGAGATTGAGATTATTTATGGATGAATTTATTTAGGGAGTGAAACTCCTTATGTGGACCTTCTTGAAGTGAGACCTTATCTTTCCTCCTTTAGCATGAGTCTCTAGATCTTGATCTCCATCCCTTAATAGTACTGCCTCTTAGCTAGCTACTCTTGCTTCTTCTTGAACACATTCTTCCCAAAGACTATCAAATTGTAGTTTCTCCTTTCTGGAACAAATGGTTTGGATGAATGAATCCCAAGGTCTTGTGAGACCATTAAGAGATTTCATTATGATTTCATATTCATATAGAGTATCTCCAATTAATTATGTGTGTTCCTTCAATTGAGAGATTCTAGAGAAACATTCATGAACAATTTCTCCTTTCTACATCTTTGTATTCTTGAGTTGAATTCTCAATTTCATCTTTCGATTAATGTTTCTTCCTTCATATAATCTGGTTAGGGCATAAAACATTTATTTTTGGGTATATTTATATGCCACTTGAGGGATCGGGTGATATTTGATAGAGTATCCAATGATTATGTTGGCCCTAACCATGTCCTTCTAATAATTTGCTTTAGTTGTAGCATATGTTGGTTCTAGTACATTTTCTTTGATGAATCTTCCTAGGTCATTCTCTTTAAGAATGAGTGCAATCTTATACTCCTAGGCATAGAAGTTATCCACACCTTCTAACTTGTCAACAATCTTGGTGCTTACAGACATCTTGACCTAAAGCTAAGAAAATGACCAAAAAATGAAAGTGCTCAGAATTTAGATTTGAACTTACCAAGAGGTGCACTTGGCTGAGGTGAGTAGCCTGGTGTAGTCATTTTTTTGAAAATCCAACTTTTTCCCCTTCAAATTGAGCTTGCGTAATTCTGGACTAGTACTTCTGATATTGGTTATGGTTTCTTGTTTTTTTTGGTTTTCTGGTTCCAGTGAAAACTAGGGTTTCACTTTTCAGGAGTTTTGTCCACTCAAAAAGTGTGCTCAAGCTACCAATGAGCCCACTAGGCTAGGGCGCACTTCCTTGATGAGTTTCAGGATGAAATTCCTCTTCAATAAAAATCCCTAATTTCTTGTACATCAACATTGACATTTTTGCTTATTCAATGAAAGGTGCTCTCTTCAGTTTAGATCTGATACCATGTTAATTTTATAGCAACTATTAATTTACTTTTCAATTTAATAGATAACAATATCATAGGAAGGATCATTGAGAGAAGCACAATCACAAGATACAAAACATTTATCCTGGGAAACCCTCATGGGGGAGAAAACCCAACAAAACTTCCTTAATATAGATAGCTAATACAATTCCAAGACAATAAACCAAAAAACTAGAGAATATTGAACACTGAGAAATCCACCTCTCTCTTCCGTCTTCTCCCAACTATAACTCTCCAAACTTGTGCACTTGATAAGTGAATGAGTGAGTGAACAAATGAGACATTAGCCTCCTTTATTTATACTAGCTGGCAAACGCTAGAAAGGTATCTCTTTAGTGGGAAGGGATGATTTCTTTTCTTAGTGGTTAAAAACACTTTAATTAGGCTTGGGGGAGACTTCTTAATTAACATAATATAATTAGGGTTTGACCAATACACAAAAGGAGATTTGGTCAAGTAAAAAGCCCAACATGATCAATCCACAAAAGGGGATTGATCTGATGAATAATAAATAGAATACCCTTTGTTGTTACAATATTTCAACATTATTAACAGATAAAAGTGGTGTGAAACATTTGTTTAGTCAATAGGATCTCAATGCACAACATGCAAGGTGGTTATCCTTTCTAAGTGAGTTTGATTTTGATGTCTGACACATCAAAGGGAAAGAGAATAAATTTGTAGATGCACTAAGTCGAAGAACTAATGAATTCTATGAGTTTATTATCAGCAAAACAAAAAGTGATATTGAGGAAAGAATTAAATCTGCAAGCATAAATGATGCAAAATACATCAAAACAATAGATCAATTGCAGAAAAATGAAGGGAAATTAAATAGTACAGATTTTCGTATTGACAAAAGTGGACTTTTAAAGTTCAAAAACATAATTTATGTACCAAATTCTGTTGAGTTGAAGTTAATAATCTTGAATGAGTTTCAGTTAATAATCCTGAATGAGTTTCATAAAAATCCATATTCTAGTCATCCAAGATATCAAAAAATGATAACAGCCTTGCGAAAACAATTTTATTGGCCTAATATGAAATCTGAAACAACTGAATACTTGTCGAAATTCTTAGATTTTCAACAGGTAAAAGTTGAACATCAACATCCAGCAAGGTTATTACATCCTTTACCCATACCAGAATGGAAATGGGAAATTATTTCGATTGATTTTACTACAGGTTTTCCGAAAACTCAAAGACAAAATGATTCAATCATGGAAATAGTTGATAAATTGAGTAAGTGTCCTCACTTCATACCAGTGAAATCTACCTACAAAGATATTAATATCAATGAATTTTTTGTGAAAGAAATATTTAGATTGCATGGAATTCCTAAAATGGTGATTTCCGACAGAGATGTCAAATTTACATCAAATTTCTGGAAAGAATTGTTTATAGGTTTGGGAACTAATTTGAATTTCAATACAAGTTATCATTCGAAAACTGATGGAAAAATGGAACATACAAATCATATTATCGAAGATATGTTATGAATGTACATAATAATAAAACCAACTAAGTGGGAAGAGTACATGCACTTACTCAAATTCAAATACAATAATGGTTATCAAGCATTGGAAAAAATGAGTACTTTCAAAGTTTTATATGGAAAAAAATGCAAAACTCCTATCAGTTGGGATAATCTGGTCGAAAAATTAATGGTTGGTCTAGAAATACTCCAAGAAATGGAACGAATGGTCAAAAATATGCAACATAATTTAAAGGTTCTGCAAGATTGAAAAAAAATCTATGCAGATCAAAAAAGACAACATCATGAATTTAATGTTGCAGAACATGTGCATCTTAAATTCAAAGCAAGAAACACCTCATTAAAGCTAGGGAATTGTTCCAAGTTGGCACCAAGGTTTTGTGTTCCATTCAAGGTCTTAACTCAAATTGGACCAGTAGCATACCAACTAGCGCTCCCTATTAACTTAAAAATTCATAATTTTTTCATGTGTTTCATTATTAAAAAAAAACACATGCATGATCCTACTCACATCATTGATTGGAACATGGTCAAGGTGGAACCCAAAGGTGAGTTCCAAGTGGAACCTCTATACATTCTAGACAGGAAAGAAACATTACTTCGGAATAGATCCATCACCTAGGTAAAAGTACAATGAAAGCACTTTAGCCCTGAGGAGGCTTCTTGTGAGTTGGAAGATGAAATGATGAAATCATACCCAACTATGTTCCAAATGATGAATTGAAGGAAATATTAACATTGAGGACAATGTTATACTTAAGGGGGAGAGGATGTAATATCCTCAAGAATCAAAACACTTTATATTATTTTTAATAATTTCCATTTATGGAAATTCATACTTGGTATAACTAAGACATTTAACTGCTATATTTTTAATTGTTGAGAAAGAGTTTGACTTGTCAATTGTCCTCTTTGAAGGGAATATGTATTCATATACATAATGTTTTAATATATTTAATTCAGGAAACATATGGAAAAGCCAAGTTAAAAATAGTTTACTATAATTCCTTGAGTGGGGAACATGTTCGAGTTAACTCAAAGCTAATTTTAACAAGTGTCAGAAGTGGAGTTTTGTCACTGGAAGCCCCTAAAAATCAGGGATTTGTAAAGCTGTGAATTTTCAAGGAGGGAAAAGGATTGAAGAAAATTCCTAAGCAAAGAAATTAATATTTGTTGTGTGAGCATTCATGGTGTTAGGAAAATGATTTTCTGATTTGTACAGAAGAAAAGTGGTTAAGGAATGAAGCTCAATTTTCCCTTATGGAGTCATGGTAAGGCTAAGGGGTGATCAGACAAATGACTTGGTTGTTTTGTATTTAAAGTTGGGTGGAACATGGTTGTTCCATTTGTTTCCAGTTTAACTATTACAAATATGTATTTTGTTTGACTAGTTCTTATTCATGATGGATATTGATTTGGATTTATCTATAGAATCAGATTTATATAGATGTATGTGCACTATAAAAATTAAATGATTACCTTCATTATTCATGAATTTCATAATATGGATTTATGCATTTTATTTATAAATCATGAAAAAATAAATCATGAAAAAGAGGCTTTTAATACACTTTGTATAATTCCATGAAATTTAAACTTTAGAGAAATTCTATGCAATGGTAATATTGTTCCTAAATGCCTTACAACGATGGAATATCTGAAAGAATTTATGCATTCAAAAGAGGAAAATGGATGTACTGTTAGTTTTTTATAAAAATGCATGAATTAAAAATTACGATGTTTACTATTGAGTGAATATGAATATATAAGGTAGACAGTGGAAAATTTGTAAATTATAGAAAACAAGCAATGAACAAATAAATGATGAGTTAAATCATATATAAATGCCTTTCCTAGTATTAAGCTATAGAAATGCAATATGAACAAATAAAATTGTTTACTATTTATGGATTCTAATATTTTGTTCCAGCCTATTGCTACAATTAGGTAATTTTATGAGTTATATTCCTATTGTTTTAATGAATTCCTTGATCACTAGTGAAGTAATCGAATACATAAGTTACTCATTTCATAATCTAAAGAGATTTTTCTTCTACCTTTTGTATAGAATTTTTCTAAGATTATCAAGTGTATGTTTTCTCTAAAATACAATATAGAAAAAAACTCATACTCTATTTAAAGGAGATTATTACTGGATGTTTATACAGATACACTTATATATATACGATACCCGGTGGATAGGGCACGACTGTATGGTGAATAGATATATCTATAAACTTCCAGATTTTAATGAAGTAAACAAGATCATACCAAGAGATAGATACACATTAGGATAATCCTATGGACAAGGTTTCCAAAGAAAAATTTAATCATATTTCTAACATCAAAATGTTCGTTGAAAAACAAAAAAAAAAAATTATACAATTAAAATTCAATGTAATATGACTAGTATAGCCACATAATTGTGGTTGATCAATGCTGAAAGGTTGATAAAATAAAAAGAGTCCTTAAAAGAATATATAAAATTTTATTATTGATTAAAAATATATAGAAGGAAATGTTGATAATGCAATTGTAAAAAGTTGCACAACAAGTTTTCCCGACGATTAAATCTTTTCTTAACTAGAATGAAATTTCCTTGATACAGAGTTACTGTTCACAGAACAAAATAATACACATTATTTAATAGATGGAGGACCATGAGATTTACTATGTGAAGTAAACCCTTTATTAAAAAAATATTTAAACTACTGGGATATATCTTAGTTCAACCTCTAAACTCCCAGGAAGGTGAGATAATCCAGTAGATACGTACAGATAAGTAAAGATATCTTACCATACTCTGGGTAATCAACCACATAACTGACAAAGGAAAGATAACATATGATATATTACTGCAACTTATAGAAACAAGGAATCCTTACTATTTTTTCTGTAAAAAGAATTTAAAGGGAAAATAATGGCATCTCGCCATGCAATGCACACAGAGATAATTTTTTTTCTTTTATATTTAAATAAATAGATTTTTCATTTCCATGTTGTTAGAATTAATGATTAATTTAGGGGTTGGTTGAAGATTTATAGGAGGTTGTTGAGATATACTCTCAACCTCTTCCTCCATGAGTGGAATCAGTTGGATCTGAATCCAACTATATATATATGTACTGTGTTGTGTTTAATAGAGTAATACAATATTATTTTGTGTTATGGCTGCCCTCTTAAATTCTGTCATGGTATCAGAGCCTAGCTGGGCTTAATCCCTCACGGGAGTGCCCAGAAAGATGAAATAGTTTGGGAGACGGTTTTGTAGATTAAGAATGTATTTCTGAGACTGTATCTGGAGTTGTTCACTGTTGCTAAGTGGAGAGGCTGCTATCTGCTGTCGAATGATTGCGTGGAGTGTTAGTTGGGTGCGTACAGGTGTTGAGTGCTGCTTACTCAGCTCATTGCGTAAAGTGTGCTGTCACTGTGTTCGCTGGATCTGTTTGCGCGATCCGAGGGTGCTCGTTGCTCGCTGTTGGAGTGTTGGCGCTGTGGTTGCTGCATTGATTGCTGCAGCATCATTGTCACCTTATAAGGTGTATTGCTTATATTCATCGCCTAATCGCTTGGTATCCACACAAGCAAAGCTGCATAATCGCTGGAGTGTTGTTTAATTCGATTTATATATTCATTGTCCCTCTAATCGTTGTGTGTGAGGGTGCTATAGGCAAGGGTTGTGCAGATCTGAGAGTGTTGGTTAACATGACTTTGTTTTGATCTGTGGCAGCCTATAGATCGGCTCCAAGCTTAGACCTCGAGAGGATCTAAGCCCGTCAGTCGGGCGCAGAGTAGGCGGAGTAGTGGGTAGTTTTAAGCCATGTCGACCCCTGTGAGGAAGAGGCTGATGAGGGATTTCAAGTGGCTGCAGCAGGATCCGCCGGCAGGCATCAGCGGGGCGCCTCAGGACAACGTTGTCTATGAGAAGCCCAATCAGATCTATCCAGTTGCCCAGGAGCTTGCTGAGGTGTAATTGCAGAGGCAGAAGAGAAAAATCTCTTACCAAAAAGAAGTAATCTATATTTAAAGAGGAGGAGGCAGCCAAAGCATTTTTAAATTAGAAATAATTTTAATGATTCTTGTTATTTGCTTGTAAAAGAACCAAATATAGAACAAAGTGATGTAATTCAAGCTTGTAGTTCTTGAGCATTTCGGTGCTATAAGAATGCATTACTAGTTTGAGTATGTCAGCAAGTTTGTTAAATGCTGTAAGGTCTTGTTGTACTTCGGTGCTCCAAGATAATCAGTTACGGGTTATCATTGTGTTTGTGAGTGTGTGTAAAAAGGTCAAGTTGTGAAGTTGACTGCTGAATACATTTAGTATCTAGATCATTCTCCTAGATAATTGCGGATAGTCGAAAGCAAAATATTCGCAGATGGAAGTGTATCCATAGGATGGTTCAGTATCAAGATTGTCCTTCGGGAGGTCGAGAAGCGTCAGTTCTACAAGAACGTAAAAGATGGTCTGAAGCGTTTATGCTTTAAACGAGTTGAATGGTAAGCTCGAAGAAGAGGAAGAGAAAGAGTGCAGTCCAGAGGCATCGGAGTGGGTGTAGGAGTTGATGAAGACCAAATCAGACAGAGATCTATGTTGTGACTTGAGAATTGTAATATGTGATTTATTTGTAATGTAATCATTAAGGGAGGGTGTTAGAATTAATGATTAATTTAGGGGTTGGTTGAAGATTTATAGGAGGTTGTTGAGATATACTCTCAACCTTTCCCTCCATGAGTGGAATCAGTTGGATCTGAATCCAACTATATATATATGTACTGTGTTGTGTTTAATAGAGTAATACAATATTATTTTGTGTTATGGCTGCCCTCTTAAATTATGTCACATGTAAGACGAAACTCCTTACCTAAATAAATACTTCAAGCACAAAGGATCCATACAGCTACTCGGCATCACTGTTAAATGAATATTTCACTACCGTAATGGTCATGAAGAGTATTCCTATGACATGGTTTGTACATTTTTCTCTACCGTTCAGTGAAAACCTCTGGATGTTCAAGCGGTAGGAATGAATTTTGGGGAAACAATACTAAAACACCTCGTTCAATGAGTGACAGGGGCCTTGATCCCCTCACTCATGCGTTACATCGAGAAACACAACTTTCCTAAGTCATGTGATGCTCATAAATTGAGTTGATCAGATTGGTTAGGAAACTGGTTTGACAGGTATGTATGTTCTGGGATTCAAGGAAGTGTAAAAATATATTTCCCTTATAACCTTCACCTTCAAGTTGATAAGGAGTGAATTAAATACTACACCAACCCTTGTATTATCCCAAGACCCGTTAAGCATTTTTCCTATAGTCAAATGTATTCTAATGTAAAACCCTTACAAGGTTATCCATGATCATTTACTAACTATTTCTTACCCAAATTTGTGAGGGCTCAAAATTGAGGGTCCCTTAATGTCGTGACTTGTTATAGAATAGAATAATAAGGGTGAACTCAAGACAACATTATCTAGAAACGCATCCAAACTTGGGTAAGCCAACTCTTGAAATTTGTCGAATAACTACTGGGATAAAGTAAGTGACATTACATGGTGTATAAATTCTCTACTTTACCTTTTAAGTTTCATAAGTATATGTATATTTATAAGGTAAGAAATGACAAAGTCCTTTCATAGTTTCAACCTAACAATTTTAATTTTTTTTACGGAAAATTGATTATGTTACAAACTTTGTCTCTGTTACAGTTGGAGTTGGAGTTGGAGTTGGTTTACAGTTATTCATTCTAAACCACTTTACCACATCCATGGAATACTTTATTTGAAACATAAAATTCTTGAATCTAATTGGATGACTTCAATATCAAAGAAATATTTCATTAATCCCAAATCAATCATTTCATATTATTTTTTCATATTATTTTTTCATAGTTGATTTAAACTTGTTTACCGACATATTTCCTCTGAAGGTCATATCATCAACATATAAACAAACAATCAATATTTGACCTTTATTAGTCACCTTTTTATAGAGTGTGGGACCACGATTGGTTTTGTTGAACCCATTATTGATTATATGTGAATCAATCTTGCTATACCAATTTCTAAGAGTTTGCTTAAGACTATAGAGAGATTTCTTCAATCTATACACTTTATCTTCATGTATTTATATCACATATCCTCGTGGCTTCTCTACATAGACTTATTCTTCTAAAATGCCATTTAATAATGTTGACTTTACATCCATTTGATAAAATTTCCACCTGTTTTGAGCTATTGTGGCTAAGATAGCTCTAACTATATCTAATCTTGCAATTGGTGCAAAGGTCTCACCATAATCAAAAGGATATATTCTATATTTTGTCATTTTCTATTCTTTGTTATGGAAAGAGGATATATTCTATTCTTTGTCATATTCACCCTAAAAATAAACATGTTACTAGAAGGTTTGTCATATATAAAACAACAATTTCCCTTAAAAAATGAATTATACCCTTTTTGGGTAAGTTTTTTTTTTGACAAGAATGGTTAGGCTGCATTAAGCAGCTTTCTGGCAAGCCAGAATCAAAAAGTTACAAATCTGAAGAAGGTTGGTGACCTCTAACAGTGCTGCCAACCTTCTTGTGAATGTCTTGGGAGTCCATTCCCATTTGCTGCTTGAGCTAATTCGAGAGAATGACAAAAAATGCATACATGAGTAAATTCTCACAAACTGTGAGCACAGTAGAAGACAGAAGCAAAGCATTAAACTGCGGAGGATGAAATTTTCCCCTTAAAAAAGGGGTCTAGCTTTTTCTGAGAACCTAAAGAAATGTTGGAGGCCGCCTCCTTTTCTCTGCGCGCTTTGTTGGTCTTTCGCCCTCGGGTAAGGGGTGGAGACGGAACTGGGATGTGTTCAGTTTCAGAAGTTTCCACAGAGCCGCTAGAGGGGGTTGAAACAACCAGACCTGCGGTAGGGGGCTCTGGATCTGAAGCCCGAACTTCTCTCGCTGCTACTAACTCTGGGGGGGATGGAATCCGGAAGGATTTCGTCTGCCGGAGGATTTCCCTTAACTGTTGTTGTTTCTGGATCTGGGGCTTCGTCTTCCTTCAACGCATCAAAGCTGTTTTTATTTTCTAGAGTTGCCCCTGCTGAATGAGTGGCCTTCTGAGCCTGGGCTAGTGGATCCTTTTGCCTTGGCTGCCTTCGTCGGTTAGATACTGGCTGAAAATCTTCTTCTTTGACTGGTCTCGGCACCTCAAAGGCTTTGGGGCAGCTTTTTGCAAAATGACCGTAAGCATGGCACCGGAGGCACTTAAAAGGAATCTGCTCATAGTCCAGCTCTTGGATATGGCACCATTCCCCCAGGCAGAGCTTAATGGCTTCCGGGAGGCCTTCCTCGAGGTTAACCTCCACACAAATTCGAGCGCAGGTAAACTGATCCCCTTTCGGCTCCACATTGTCCAGGAAACGCCCTAGCTTATTGCCAATGTCCTCCAGAGAACTTCTCCCCCAGAGATGCAAGGGAAGATGTGGCAGCCTAACCCAAACAGGGGTTGCGGTGATATCGGCTCTGGGATTGAAGTCAAGAGTCCAGGGGGCTAAGAACAGCCCTCTCGCCCCCATGAAATAGGGTCCAGATCTGAAAACTAGATCACGATCTGAAAATTCTCAAAATTCATTTTTAATGTCTACAACTTGACTATATTTACCTTGGTAATTCTGAGATAGTTGGTCTCTAAGATGTCGCAAGTTGTCTTTGATAATTTAGTTATTGGGATCTTGGGAAATATGGTCATCCGATCCATTTTGGATGAGATATATTTAGTTTGCATCCTTCTTCCTATTTTCTTTGAGTTGAAATTTTCTAGTATTTAACAAGGCCTGCTCCTAATCAACCGGTTCTACATACCCATGAACTACAAAATATCAAACATCCTACAAATGTAATAATGTCCTCATTTTGATTTCCCAAACTTCGTAATTCTTCCCTGTGAGAATGGGGATCTATGGCTATGCAAGGTTGTTTCTACTTGAAGCCATTTTTTTTTACACAAGACAAAACCTTGTTCCTTCCTTTGAATTAACAGTTAAATTGTAATTTATTTTTGAAAAATATTTCACCATCACTTAAAAATAATGTATTAACCAATCATATATTTAATAGAACAACATTTCTCTTACCAACTCATGCAGAAACCATTCAGATACCATTGGTGGAAATAGGAAAGGAGATTTACTATGAATGCTACAACATTCATCAACTAACAGAAGAACACCTTAATTGTTGCTACAACTCATGAACTTTACCCATGCATTTCTTCACAAATGAGATATAAATACATATAGGAGAATAATATAAAATAGTCTTCTGAAAAGATATTGGTGAGAAAATCTATCTAGTGCAATGTTCATAAGAAACTAGATCTAACTAAAAATTAACCTTTAGACTTGCAACACAACTCATAAACTAGATCTAACTAAAAATTAACCTTCAGACTTGCAACACAACTCATATATAGCATTTTGATTAGCGAGATTAATTACAATATTCTAACATATATGTCATTAGGTAGACACAAAATCATAAGCTCTTCGTTAGTAGAGGAAAATCGTAACAATAATTAGATAGATACGAATCAAGCCGAGTAATCCCTCCCCACATAATTTTGTACATTAATATATAGGAAAATATTCATTCTTCAATAGTAATTGATACTGCCAATATAATATTGACATAATGGTAAAAGAATTCAATTTACCGTGTATTATCCAGTGGGTGTCAATGAAAGTCTCGGTGTATGTTGGAGTTATAGCATCCATCCAAATCGATTCAATTGAATATCACTTTGGTAGTCGATTCCATTCTAACTAAAAATGAACCTCGGGACTCATAACACAACTCATCTAGAGGCTTATTTTTATTAGTGTTTATTTTTATTAGTGGGAGCAATTACAATATTCTAACATATATGTAATTAGGTAGACACACTATCATAAGCTCCTCATTAGTAGAAGAAAATCACAACAATAATTAGATAGATATGAATCAAGCTAGTAGTCCTTCCCTAGAGAAATCCATACATTAATATATAGGCAAATCTTCATTCTTCAATAGTAATTGATATTGCCAATATAATATTGACATAACGGTCAAAACGTTACAATTTACCACATACTATCTAGTGGGCGTTAAACACAATCTCATTGTCTGTTGGAATTCTAGCATCCGTCCAAATCAATTCAGTTGAATATTACTTTGGTATTTGATTCAATTAAATATTATGTGTGATATCTACAATCAACTACGATTTAATTCTAAATCAAATATATGCAGAGGTATAAGTCGCTTGGATTCCCATTTGATAGATAGATGTTGGATTCATTGATTGGTTTATTTCCTTTAATGTGATAATGGATAGGCCTCACTGCCTTATATGAAGGTCACTAGCTTTAGTATAAGAAAAATAGTGGATAATAGATATTTATCCATAGACATTGGATTGATTTCTTTATAGAAAAATTGAAGCATCATTTTTCAAGGTTTCAATTTAAAAACACATTATTAAAAACAAATTATATCTAAGATCTTATAAATTATATGTAAAAATAGTTGTTGGATATATATACACCCATACATCCAATCTACACATATTAACAGACTCACAAAATTATTTCAACATAACCAAAATAGTGGCGTGGCCTCTTCACATAACCCAATTATAAAGAAAATAGTAAACTAGAAAAGGATCCTAAAGGCACGAGCATATATTGATCTAGGTGGATAGTGATGACCACCCACATGTTCCACTAATTCAGAATGGTTCCACATCTTGGCAATTTTTCTATAGTTTTTCGGGTCCCAAACCCCAGGGTCGTTTTGAGACCATAAAGAACATTTGTTTGGATCGGTGGAACCTAGCATGTAGCCAAAGGAAGATGCTAGGTCAAACAGAATGTGTACTCCTCACTTAGACATTTTCGACAATATACCAAGCACCCTAAACGGATATTGTATGCAAAATTTGCACCCTCAAGAAGTTGATGTATCAACTAACCACATTGGGGCCCACAAATATTTTGGTGTTTCATCTTCTAGGGTTAGGGTTTTTGATGTTTAAGGTTTTCTCATTAATTATTTATATTAAATTATTGTGAATGAACATAGTTTTCACATCTCTATATTCAAAGATAAGCTACCAACATTCCATCTAGCTTGTTTCCTTTGCGCTTTACAGTCTTTTTTATTTCAGACAGTCAATAATAGAATATGAGTTTAATTGTATTAATTGTGTTTCTTGCAATATCTTTGTGTGTTTCCTTGTTATATATTTTCTTTCATGTCATTCTCAAAATAATATGGATTAGTGGTATCATAGAAATCTTCTCTTTTTCATTTATTAGTGCATGTCCTCAATGAGGTGAGGGTATAAAGAGTTGGACCTTGAGTTATTTTCTCTTGAGTAAAATCACTCTCTATAGCCCAAAAATGCTCCCATGGTGGAAGAAAATAAACGTGATGGAGCAGGAGATCCTATCAAACTATCTCTCAAGGAATCCTCACGCAATGGAGGAACTAAATGATGGATAATTTCACCCATAGCCTTTGATGGCTTCCAATAGCGATGATGACACCTTCAACAAACAATCACTTCGAAGGTGTGACACCCTTAAAGGTATAACTTAACTTTGATATTACTTTATTTGAAGGCTAGATAGACACCGACATTTTGGAAAAATGGTTAAGTATACTAGAGGGTTATTTCTCTGTCCAAAATTTTTCCAACAGTAAAAAAATTACCTTCACAATCCTTAAATCTCTTCCCCATGTCAAAGGTTGGTGGGAAACTTAGTGTTAGCAACATGCCAAAGATGAGTCTACAAATTTTGGGCCAGAACCCACTTGGGTGGATTTTTTTATGCCCTCAAGGAGCAATATTACCCTGTTGGAAACTATGATAAACAGTACACGAGATGGACAAATATGCGTCAGGAGAGAGAACATATGGTGTCAGAGTACACCAACATATTTCATACCTTGCACACAAATATGGGTATTAAATACTTCAAGCGATAGTTGGTCTTGAAGTATCACAGTGGCCTACATAGGTACATTCAAATAGATATTGAGTTTCTAGACATCTCCTCACTAGGAGATACTTACCGATATGCTTTCAAGATCGAGAAAAAGTTCAAGAAAAAAAATAAATGGGATTTCATATTTGCAAACCCATCATAGAAGAATCATGGTAAATGTGGCCCTAAATCTCAAATCAAAGGACAGAGCAAGGATGTCCAGCCACAAGACAAGCCACCAGCAAACAAGGGTAATGGGAAGTTGAAGAAGGACATTGGAAAGTGGTGTGAATTCAAAAAATTCCCTTGGCAGAACACTAATGAATGTCACTCCAAACAGACATTTTTGGATGATATGGAAGCCTCGGAGTTGGATGTCAACTCAGAATATGATTCAGAACCGAATAAGGGAAAATGAATTATTGATGCAAAACCTAGTGTAACTGTCACTACCACAAAATTATAGCCAAAGGAACTAGGGGAGCCTAAATAAGGGAAGTGTCTCTTCCACTCACGGATGTGGGTGAAGGGTAACCCATATCAACAAAGGTCATCAAGATATTTAACCTAACAACGATGCCACATCATCATTCAAACACCATCGGTTGGCTCATCCAAGGACGATACGTCTAATTCAGCCAGCAATGCCTCCTACATTGTGACATCAAAGACAAGGTATTGTGTGATGTTTCCCCCCTTGACTTTTGTGACGTTATTTTAGGACAACCATATACATGGAAGCATCATGGTGTTTATGAATATAGGCCATGTAGTGTCATTATTACTTTGGGAGTTCAACTCTACAGGGTACCAGAGGCAGTCCCAACTACTGCGGTCTCTTTGATATCATTGAAGCAATTCCAAAAGGTGGTCTCTCATACTGGGAGAGTTTTCATCTTTATGGTCTGGACAGAAGGTGAAAAAAAGTTCACTGCAACCACCAAAACCTTTGCATGAGGTCTCTCTACACAAAAACAATAGGTGGATGTACGATAATAGAATATCACAAAGACATATTTTTCTCACCTACTAGGGTGCCTTTGCACTACGAGCTAAAGAAATCAATTAATTTGACACATGGTTATCCTCTGCCTAATGGCTCGGTATATAGGCATTTTTTTATGGAAATGAAGAAATCAAATGCAAGATCCAAGAACTAATTCTAAAGGGCCACATCAGACCAATATCCTCACCTTACAAGAGCCCAATTGTTCTGGTATAGAAGAAGGATGTGACATGGAAATTTTGTATTGAGTACAAACCCCTGAACAAGATCATAGTAAAAAATCGATACCCAATCCCCTGGATTGGTGATCTTCTCTATCAAATTAAGGGAGCCAATTTTTTTAGTAACATTGATCTGAAGTGAGGCTACCGCCAGGTATTGATTGAGAAAATTGATGTATGGAAGACAACCTTCAAGTCTAATGAATTTTTCTTTGAGTGGTTGGTCATGCCTTTCATCTTGACTAATTCCTCGACCACATTCATGCGGATGATGGATGTTCTATTATGTTCATTCACAAAATACTTTGTGGTCATACATCTGGATGACATCCTCATATTTAGCAAAGCTGTAGAGGAAAATTTGAATCACATTCATTTCGTTTTGGGCACCCTGCGATAGCACAAGTTATATGCCAGTTTGGAGAAGTGTTCCTTCGGCATGTAGAGAATCCAATATTTGGGATACATCATGGATGAGAAAGGTGTTCATGTTAATCTATCCAATATCCAATTCATCCATGATTTTCCATCCCTGAAGACATTGACCGAGCTCTTCATCTTCTTGGGCCTCACCAACTTCTATCATAGGTTTGTGTTGGGTTTCTCTCATATCACTTGGGTCCTAAGCCAGGTGACTAAGGGTGTAGTGAAGGCCAATTTTGGTTGGGCCGAATCCAAATAGAAATCATTAAAGGATTTCAAATCCTCCCTTTTCTCAACACTAGTCCTTATTCTACGAAACCTACAACAACCATTTGAGATTGAGACAGATGCTTCAAATTATTCTATCAGTGCAGTCCTCACTCAACATGGGAATTCAGTGGCCTATCATAGTGAAACACTATTTGATGTTGTTCATAGATACCCCACCTAAGACAAAGTGATGTACTCCATTTTGTACGCATGTCGACAATGGAAACATTACAATATAGGGAAGGAAACAATCATCCACACTAATCACAGACATTTGCAATTCATGCAGACATAGGGAAAGTTACAGAATGGCCACCATCATAAGTGGTCCATGTACCTGCAACAATTCCACTTGAACAACAAGTACCAAAAGGGTAGCACCAACCATGTCGCAAACTACCTTTGT
>ML800863.1:325096-353477 GCA_009831015.1 Picea engelmannii
ATATATTGTGCATGGTGTATTGTGGTGTATTGGTGTAGCTCTTATACTATTGTTCATTGCTCATTGGATATAATTGAATGGTTTAAGTATAAGTTGAAAAAGGTTTTAAATTGTACTTGATACTAATTCACCCCCCTCCCAGTATCAACAAGTTTGACATGAAGGATCTTGTTGTTGCAAATTTCATTTTGGGCATGGGAATTAAAAGAGATCAGGAAAGCAAGAAACTCTGATTAAATCAGAGGAAATATGTGGAGAAAACATTGCATAGGTTTAATATGCATGAATTTATATCAGTTGGGGTGCCTATTCCTCTAGGTGTAAATTTATATGTGGATCAGTGTCCTAAGATATAAGAAGAGGAAGAGGACATGTTTTGTGTTCCATATGCGAGTGTGGTTGGCAATTTGATGTATGCAATGGTCTGTACTAGATCGGGCATTGCACATGCAGTGGGAATTTTGAGTAGGTATATGTCAAACCAAGGGAAGGATCAGTGGACAACAATAACGATGGTTTTCAGGTATTTACATGGCACTACTAGTTATGGATTGTGCTACCAAGGAATACTAGAATTGAATAGAGTGTTTGCCATACATGGGTTTGTTGATGCAAACTGGGATAGAAATTTGGATCACAAAATATGTACAAGTGGGCATGTGTTTAACCTATTTCGAGGATCAATTAGTTGGATGAGAAAAATACAATCTGTAGTGGCACTCTCAACTACAGAACTTAAATGCATGGCAGCCACTCATGCAAGAAAAGAAGCAGTATGGTTACAAATATTGTGTTCAGGTATTGGGTTGGTATAGCAAGTTGTAAGGATAGATTGTGGCAGTCAGAGTGCAATATTCCTAGTGAATAATTTGTTTTATCATTCAAATATAAAGAAGATTGATGTTTTGTAATGTCTTAGACACTGCTTGCACACATTCTTCTCACTACTGTAGAAATATACAAGAGTTTTCTAAGTGTTAACTTTTTTCAAACACTTAGACTGTAGGTGTCTTTTCACTGTCCAACTTCCACGATATTGTTGTGTTTTTTAGAAACGATTTTTTGAAGTATTATGTGTAGTTTTCATATGATTTAATTGTGCCAAAAAGTTTTTATCACAACAAAGATGCATAACAACTAGCAAAGAAAAATAATCATAACTCACAACTAATAAAAATTGGAGAAAACACTGCAGCAAATATATCTTTATTTATTATCATCTTATAAATAAGCAATAACAATGGTAAAAACTCACATTTTTCTTGATGTATTTCAGTTGATAATCCCCTTTTTTATTGGAAGAGTATAGATGTTAATCGATTCAACCTCCAATGGAAATTTTTATGCTTCAAGAGTGATAATCCATAAAGATATATAACCCCCTTTTTTACAGATCTCAGTCTGATATGAATATCTTAGCTCTAACATTTAAATAAAACTTCTCTTTCAAGGAGAAGTGGCCTGCATATAAGAATATTTGATCATGTTGTTAATACACTACCTCTAAAGGTGAGAAACTAAAAATTCTAGCTCATATATGCACCCATATCACTTAGAAAGGTTCAGTAGAAAGAACCCATGATTTTCTTTGAATAAATCGGCCTCCACACTTCCAGAATCTGCCCCTCTTGAGGAAAAATTGACCCAATATAAGAGACAAGCCCAGAACTTAATAAACTCAATCCCTCAAGAAGAAAATGGCCTCTATAGTACTTGGCTTTACTTCCACAATAAGATATTTCTCCCAGCAGAGGAAACGTTTCCTCCCAATGAAAAAACTTGACCCACAATGAAGGAACCAATAGCCAAATGAAAAAAACACAACTACAAGAAGAAGATCTCAGCCACTGTCAATAAATCTCATCTACAAGAAGGTGAAATTCTTCCACAATGAACCACAAAAATAAGATATGGATGATCTCCTCTCAATGACGAGCTAGGGTGGATAGTCTCACCACTAAAACCAATCTCAGAAATCTCTCTAGGGTTTTTGTCCCAAGAGTTCAAAGCCACAAGAGATCTCTCAATTCGATTTTAGAAACTAGCAAGTGAATAATGAAAGAGGGCACCCCTCATGTCTCTTTTATTCTTTCATTGATCCTTTTTTGACCCTTTTACCCTATTTAATAAAGTAAAGTGACTTTATAATTTACCTTTAGAAAAATCACTTTATTAATTAATTAACCCCCTTTTAATGTCAAAAAGCGATTAATTGGTTGTAAGTCGTTCCCGTATGTTGGAAGTGATTTTCTCATCATCCCAACATTCAAATTTTTCATCCCAATTCCAACAAGCTATTACATGAAGGTGTTCCCTCCAACAATATGACCCAAATAACACCTTGAGTGCATTTAATTAATTTATACTCAATAATACCCTTAATTTATGGGAATCATCAGAATGTCATGGAATCAAGAGAGAACTATGTCGAAGTGATCTTAATGATTAAATAAGGTGAATGGACTAGGTTGGGCCTCTGTAATGTCCCCAACCACCCAATCTAGGAAATGCCACTACAATCCTTCTATGTTACCAAATTGTAACATACCTAGCCTCCCACAGGACGGGCATGCCACACCAAGAATGCACCTATTAGATGATTTTGAAACTCTGATAACAATTAATTAATAAAGAAGCATGAAATACATACATGAAATGATCAAGATTCATACCACAACATAAAATACATGCACAATGTACCATGCACAACATTAACTAGAAAGCATGCATATTATAGGTACAATCTCAGGTATAATAATTTGATACATAGTGGAAATAAATACAGAAGGAAAGGAAACCATAGAAGAGAAAACTTATCTTTTATAAAAGAAGACACCAACTGGCTACAAGCCAATCACGTTCCACCCAACCATAGACATTGTTGTTCCAAGTCTCAACAGCAATGTCACCCCCGAACCAGGGCTATGAATCCACAAGGACAGTTCCAGAGAGTTACTTGGCTTCCCAAACCAAGGCCTCCAATCATGGATGGAATACACCAACAATCTCTACAACCAACAACCGTGGTTGTTCTTCAATAGTTTGTCTTCTTTTCCCAAGACAAGACACGAAAAATAAGGAAAGATGAGTGAGTGAATGAATGAATGGAGTGTAGACTCCACGAGAGAGGATGGATAGTGAACAAAATGGGTGAATGAAATTGTGAGGAGACTAGCAACAACACCATAATGTGGATGGGAATTAGAATGAGTGAATGAATGAATGGAGTGAATTAGAAAATTGGGGAACCCCTTCCATAGACCAGGGATGAATTTGTGTAATTCATGGAGATMAAGAACCTCTTGTCCTTCCCCCAAGAGCTCATGTAACCGTGYTCCCCCCCATTACACAAAATGGGTAATATAAAATAAATAAACGCATAACCCCTCAAGCCCCCTCTCTTGTGGAATCATAGGCCCCTATAACTCTAGTCCTTGTTTGTCTAGCAGCCATCAATGTATTTATTATTAATAAYGATCAAAACATTGCATTTCTTAGGCACATTGGCCTCTCAACAATGTAACAATAGATTATTTAATATGGGGGATCAAAACCTGGGGTGTTACATCCCCTCCCCCTTATTTTGGCACTGTCCTCGGTGCATATACAAAATAGGAATCAAAATTCCAAAATTTATTCAAAAAGCTACGGGCACTCTGCCCGCATGGAATCTTCATGCTCCCAGGTAGCATATTCAGGACCATAGTAGGTCCATTGAACTTTTATGAGCTCTATAACTCGATTCCATAGGATTTTGACTTTTATGTCCAGTATTTTCACTAGATGGACCTAAAAGTCTCCCTCTATATCTACCTGAATCAAATGCCAATCAATAACATGGTTAGGATCATGTACATATTTCTTTAGAAAAAAGACATGAAATACATTATGCACATTCATGGAAACAGACAATGCAAGTATGTATATAACTAGCCCTATTCTATCTAATATCTCAAATAGACCACATAATATGGCTATCATATTTGTACAACTACCCAACTTCAAAGAGCTCTTCTTAAGCTTTACTTTCAAAAGCACATGCTCTCCTACTTTAAATTATCTTTTTGTCCTATTCTTGTCAGCATAAACCTTCTGTCTATATTGAGCTACCTTTAAATTCTGCTTAATCTAAACCATCTGGTCTTCCATTTCCCTGAGAAACTCTGGCCCAAGTACCACTCTATCTGCTAGGTTGTCCCATCTTACTGGAATACTGCATTTTCTACCATACAAGGCTTCAAATGGACTCCTCTTCAATGAATCTTGATACCCATTATTATAGGAAAAATCAACAGAGTGCAAGTAATCTTCCCACTTAGATGGTTTATCCATCACATACATTCTTAACATGTCCTCAATTACTCAGTTTTCCCTCTCTTTCTTCCCATATGATTGTAGATGGTATGTTGTGCTAAAGTTCATATTTGTACCAAATCCTTTAAATAATCCTTTCCAGAACTTTGAAGTAAACTTAGTGTCTTTGTCTCAGACAATTTTCCCAGGTATCCCATGCAACCTAGCAATTTCCCTCATGCAAATTTATGCAGTATTAGTTGTTGTATGAGTTGTTTTCACAGGAAAAAAATGAGCATCCTTTGTCAATTTATCAACCACTACCATGATTGAATCGTGTTGCCTTGCTATCCTGGGAAATTTAGTTATAAATTCAATGGTTATCATTTCCCATTTCTTCTCTAGAATTGGTAATGGTTGTAGCAAACCCATTGGGTGTCTATGTTCAACCTTTTCTCTCTGACATTCCATACATCTGGTGATGTAATCAGCAACATCATTTTTCATCCCCAGCCAAAAGAATTGGCTTCTTACAGCTATAATTTGTCTTTAGTAACCGAGATGTCTAGCATATGGAACATTATGCATTTCCTTTAATACCAAATTCCTAAGTTCTCCAGAACTAGGAAGATACATTCTATTTTTATGCATAAGTAGTCCATCTTCCTTTATCTCATATGCTTTCACTTTATGTTGTACATCTCCTTGTTGTAATCTTTCCTTTACCTGTAGGTAATGCTGATTTGTAACAACAACATCTAAAATTTTACTCTTCAAGTCTAACTAATGCATACTGACAGTTGTACCATGCATGAGATGCACTCTTCTACTAAGTGCATCATCAACTTTGTTTTCTTTTCCTTTGATATTCTTGATATCAAAGTCGTATTCACTTAAAAATTCCATCCATCTTGTTTTCCTGGCATTCAAAGTTGGTTGTTCAAAAATATACTTTAGACCATTGTGGTCTGTTCTTAATTCAAATATCTTTCCCATGAGATAATGCCTCCACATATTCAATGTGTGAACAATGGCAGCAAGCTCCAAATCATGTGCGGCATAATTCATCTCATGTTCCTTAATATTTATGGACTCATAACAAATGACATGCCCGTTTTGAGTGAGGAATCCACCAACTCCTTCCCTGCATGCATATGTACATACCACAAAAGTCTCATTTGGGTCAGAAATATTCAAAATAGGTGCACTAGTAAGTAGTTCCTTTAGCGAATTAAAATTTTCTTCACATTTTGTTTTCCATTCAAATCTAATTCCCTTGTTTTGCAAAGAAGTGATGGGATGAGAAATCTTAGAGAACCCTGCTATAAATATTTTGTAGTAACCAACTAACCCCATAAAAGATATGACTTCTGAAACATTTCTAGATGTTGGCCATCCTCTAATGGCTTCAATATTCTTAGGATCTACTGCTATACCTTGTTCTGAAATAATGTGCCCCAAGTAATGTTTATGTTCTTGATAAAAATAACACTTACTCAGCTTGGCATACAACTGATGTTCTCTCAGCACTTGCAATACCAATCTTAGGTGATGTTCATGCTCCTCCTCGGACTTAGAATAGACAAGTATGTCATCTAGGAATACTATGACAAAATTATCCAAGTAATTTATGAATATGTCATTCATTAAGCACATAAAGATAGTTACAACATTGGACAATCCAAATGGCACCACTAAAAACTCATAATGTCCATACCTGCTTCTAAAGGTTGTCTTATGGATGTCTTCTTCCTTGATTCTTACCAGACGGTATCCTAATCTCAAGTCTATATTTGAAAATATATTTTCTCCTCTTAGCTTTTCAAAGAGGTCATCAATTTTGGGTAGAGGATACTTGTTCTTTATAGTATATGTATTTAGTTGTCGAAAGTCAATACATAGCCTCAAGGTTTCAAATTTCGTTTTTACAAAGAGTATTGGTGCTCCCTAAGGTGAAACACTTGGACTTATGTACCCTTTCTTCAACAATTCCTCCAACTGCATTTGCAATTCTTTTAACTCAAGCGTACTCATTATGTAAGGTGTTTTTGACACCAGGGCAGCTGCTGGCACTAGATCAATAAATAAATCTATCTCCCTTTTTGGTGGCAACCCTAGTATTTCTTGGAATACATCCTCAAATTCTTGTAGTATCAAGAAATATCCAAGGCTTGCCCCCTTTGTCTTTTCTGGCTCCTCCACATGGGTTTCATACAACTAACATCCTTTTATGAAACATCTCTTCAGTTGTAAGGATGAAATCTCCCTTATAAAGATGGGTCTTGGAACTCTTTTCACAGTGCTCTGTTTTTCATCTCCATCAAGACATGTAAATGTATTGTTATGAAAATCTAGGACAACATGATGCTTGTCCAACCAATCCATTCCAATTAGAATAACATAAGACCCCAATGGTATGATATTTAGATCAGCACTGGTATTCACACCATTAAGGCTTATGGAACAACTTTTGACCATATCATGGATTCTCCTCTTGGTTCCAGTGGCTAGTTGAACCAAACTTGATTTTCCAAGATTACTTTTCTCCAAATGTAAACTATACACTATTTTAGGATCAATGTAACAATGACTTTCTCCTGAATCAATTAGAATATAAATAGGATGATTTATGATCTTACCTTCCACCTTGATTATGTTGGGCATTCTTCTTGTTGATCATCTAAGGTTGCATAGATTCTTCCCATGTCTTCGATTGTTGTAGCCTCTTAGATGTTGTGTACAGTCTTCAATCTGTCCTTTCTATGTGGGAAATCATTATACAAGTGATCTTCTTTGCATCCCCAACATTGGATTGGCGGTCTTCCCCTTTCTCCCAAGGAGTCTTCTTTCTTGGAATCATCCTTAGCATAAATTTGGTCTTGATGATTTTTATTAGGCTCATTTATATTGAAAGGAGGTTTGAATCCCTTCCTCCTCTGATCAAAATTCTCCTTCTTCTTGTCCTTCCAAGATTTATGCATGGATTCTCTACCCTGGCCTTGCTCATACAGGAATTTATCCTTCCTGATGGCCTCGGTTAACGTCTTGGGCTCAACAGGCCGAATCTTTTCTTTATAAAAGGTTCTCAGTCCAATCAAAAACCTTTGTATATTTACCATTTCATTGTTTATGAACCCAACATACTTTAACAACCCCAAGAACTTCTTCTCATTATCTGCCATAGACATGCTTCCCAGCCTAAATTCAAAGAACTCCTGCATTTTCTTGTCATAAAAATTCTCTAAGAGGCACTCCTTCTGGAAATAGTTCTTGAATTGCTTCCAAGTGATCTTATTCTCATTAATATGTTAAAATTGATTCAATTGATCCCACCACATTGCATATTTCCCATGTAAGTGGTAGGTGAAAATTCTCGCTTCTAGATTGGATGAATAGTTATGCAATTTGAATTATCTCATGAGTCCAAGCAACCATGCTTGAGCATCATCTTCCCTTTCTCTTTCACCATCAAAGGATGGTGGCATGACCTTCCTCGACTCTCCTTTCAAATTGTCCACCTCATGTCTACTTCTTTGCTTCCTAATAGGAGACAGCTTTGAAGTGCTTAGGGAATATTCAAATGCATAAAAAATTTCTTATTGAGTAAGGAAGTGAGTGGTGTCTATGATCTCTGCTAGAACTTCTGGAATAACCAGCTATTCCATGATCATCTCTTCTTTCACAACACACCTTCTTCCTCTTGCTTCAAGCCATTCTTGGCTTGACCTTGAAATTGATTTAAGCTCTGCAAAACTTGATAATGTATCTAAATTTTCTCTCTCATCAACCTCTCGTTGTTTGCCTTGTAGCTCTGTACTTCTATTTTCAGGATCTTCATAGTTTCTAGCAATGATTCTTGCTCCCCTTGGCCCTTGCGTCTGTTAGATTTTGTCTCTGCATTTCCAATTATGCTATTCTAGCCTTCAGCCTCTTTATCATGGCTATAGGATCCCTCGCCTTCTTCCATTTCTTCAATACACATTATGATCTGATATGTTTAAATCCCTTAATTCTGCAAAATGTGTAAGTGACCATTTTGTCATAATTAAGCATATGATAAAAAAATATTGTCAATAATGCTACAGATCCTTTCAACTCATGAAGAATATATAAAAATAACACTTCCATGTTATCCTTGGGTTGATAAAAAAATCAATTCTCCATAGGTGCTTCCTTCAAACCACTTTCCCAAGTGACCACGGCTTGAAACCGTGGGCCAAATCCTTCCTGGTGCTTTTCTATGTTATAATTACTATGTCTGAGATCATGTGGTTTAAAATCAATCGAGGAATGAGATCGAAGGTCAACAGAATCTCTAGGACTGTGGGCTTCAGGAATTCCAGACTGTCCACACTCTCAACTCTTCCAAAGTGCCAAGTCTCTGCAATGTAGGATCTGTTGCCACGTTTCTTGTCCCGCTCAACGGCTAGGATTTCCTTCGCATCTCCTGGCTTCAGGGACTTCCCAAGCACCTCTCCACATATCTTTCAGAATGTCAAAATATCGGAGGTCCTCTCCTTCCTCCACATATCACCTCTCGATCAACGGTGGATATTAACTCCGACCTTCGGGAGTTTTTGACTCAAGCATCCTGCAACTCAAATTTCCCATAGTACCAAGTCTTTGGACCTTGGGATCTTACACTATGTGTCAATTGTAATCAATGGATAATATGGACTTCGGCCTTCAGGTCTTCGAGATTCCTTGACCCCAACTACTTATTCCTTGAATCCTCTAGAGTGCCAAGTCTCCCGACTACAGGATCTACTTCCATGTTTCCTCTCCCGATCAACAGTGAGGATTTACTCCTCTCTTCAAAGCTTCAGGGGTTTCACCTTCATCACACTGCATTCCTTCATAATGTTGAACTGGTGAACTAAGCACCAAGGGGGCGCTACATGGCAGAAAATAAGGCACGGACATGTGGCCCTATCCGACGGGAGACACGTGTCATATACTAATTAGAATGAATGGTATTTGGAAAGCATGAAACCCAATGGCATGTAGCAAGCATCAAGTGTGTCCAGGTCACCCTAGGTGACATCAGCATGCCACATCACTCTAGTGCCTCACGAATTCAAGACTTTGGAACTTCGAGCGACTTCTCCACACTACTCCACAATTCCTCGAACGTCGAATTCATGAATAGGATGATATGCAGACATGTGTCCTTAAACACAAATGGTCCATATTTACTCTAGAGTTCGGGACGTCAGAGGTTTTCTTTGTTCAAAAGAAAAAACTTCACCAAAATTTTTCAATCTCTGGCCGTCGGCCATCGGTGATCAGAGATTTTCCTTGGTCGATATTCAACCCTTCACCCAACTTTCCGATCCTCGACCATCGGTCGTCGGCCATTTTTGTTGGCGAACTTCCACACTTTAGAACTTTTGACAAAATCACAAGTGAATTTGGGTCGTTGATCTCTCGGCCAATATGATCTTGATCGTTGATTTTATCCAACTCCCCAAATAGCTAAAATGAATATAAATCATCGATGTTCCTCATTTTTCAAATCGTCGAATCAATCCCAGCCACCGATTTGGTAATTTTGCCAAACTTTGTCCAGCATTATAGTGGCGATTAAAATTTAGTTTTTTCGACCTTCTAGGTCGAATTCAGCTCCACAACCCATAGATCAAATCCATTAACTTCTTAGATAGTCCTAGAATCATTCAAACTCAAATTTTTTCACGAATTTGGGGGATTTCACTCAAATGCTTCCACCGTTTTTCCCCAAATTCGCACAAATATATATAAAATTTGTGACAGGAAATCTTCCTGATTCGCACTTTCTCTAGACTGTAACAGTCTAGTGTTTGAACCAGAAGCTCTGATACCAATTTGTAACATCCCCAACCACCCAAGTCAGGAAACACTACTACAATTATTCTTTGTTACCATACTATAACATACCCATCTTCCCACAGGACGGGCATGCCACACCAAGAATGCACCTCTTGGATGATTTCAAAACTTTAATAACAATTAATTAATAAATAAGCATGAAATACATA
Organism: Picea engelmannii; assembly: GCA_009831015.1. Lineage (NCBI taxonomy): Eukaryota > Viridiplantae > Streptophyta > Pinopsida > Pinales > Pinaceae > Picea > Picea engelmannii. The sequence continues at coordinate 335,407 of ML800863.1, forward strand.
TATGCAATGATCAAGATTCATACCACAACATAAAAGACATGCACAATGTACCATGCACATCATTAACTAGCAAGCATGCATATTATGGGTACAATCTTAGGTATAATAATTTGATACATAGTGGAAATAAATACACAAGAAAAGGAAACCATAACAGAGAGCACTTATCTTTTATAAAAGAAGACACCAACTAGCTACAGACCAAGGACGTTCCACCCAAACGTAGACATTGTTGTTCCAAGTCTCAACAGCAATGTCACCCCCGAGCCATGGCTATGAATCCACAAGGACAGTTCCAGAGTGTTACTTGGATTCCCAAACCAGTTAGCACTCAATCTCTCATAGGATTCTCCAACACTCACAACAATCCAAGTACCCACCTCTCTTCTACCCAGCCTGCACCACCCAAGAGAATGGACCTCCACCCTTCTCTGCCATGCAGTCCCTCGGGAAGTCCTCTCCTTCCATGGCTCCAGTGTAGCTAGTCCAGAATATCCATGTTGGGACTCTTAGGACTCGCAATTGTGATCAAAGTTGAACATAGGCCAATCATCTCAGACATGCAGGCCTCCAATCATGGCTGGATTACACCGGCAATATCTACATCCAACAACTATGGTTGTTCTTCAATAGTTTGTCTTCCTTTCCCAAGCCAAGACACGAAAATGAGGAAAGATGAGTGATTGAATGAATGAATGGAGTGCAGACTCCATGAGAGAGGATGGAAAGTAAGAAAAATGAGTGAATGAACTCGTGAGGTGACCAACAACAGCACCATAATGGGGGTGAGAATGAGAGTGAGTGAATGAATGATTGGAGTGAAGTAGCCAATTGGGGAACCCCTTCCATAGTACACTGATGGGTTTTTGTAATTCTTGGAGATCAAGAACCTCTTGTCCTTCCCCAGGATTGCACATAACCATTTTCCCCCCATTACACAAAATGGGTAATATAAAATAAATAAGCACTTAGCCCCTCAATCCCCCTCTCTTGTGAAATCATAGCCCCCTATAACTCTAGTCTATGTCCGCCTAGAATCCAACAATGTATTTATTATTAATAATGATCAAAACATTACATTTATTAGGCACACTGGCCTTTTTATAAAAATTTTGCACTCAGGCCTCTCAACAATGTAACAATACATTATTAATTAATTAACCTCATTTTAATATGAGAAAGTGATTACTTGGTTGTAAGTCGTTCCCGTATGCAAGAAGTGACTTTCTCATCATCCCAACCTTTAGATATTTTCATCCAGATTCCAACGCGCTATTACATGAAGGTGTTCCCTCCAACAATATGACCCAAATAACACCTTGAGTGCATTTAATTAATTAATACTCAATAATACCCTTAATTTACGGGAATTGTCAGAATGCCACGGAATCAATAAAGAACTGTGTGGAAGTGATCATAATGATGAAATAAGGTGAATGGACTAGTTTGGGCCTCATATAAATCCTCCAATTCGCCTAATCCCCCTGTTAACCTCCATTTACCCCTCTATCCCATAAGGTCGCCTCCAACTATAAAGCATGGGAATCCAAAAATTGGGACATTACATTCCTCCCTTCCCAAAGATTTCTTTTCCTCAAGAAATGACATCACACCCATAGGAACAACAACTGAACCAAACTGAAACTAATAATGAATCCATGGGTCCCAAACTAATCTGAAAGATGCATAACACCTACCACCCACAATATTTCCCTACAATGTACTAACACAAGGGGCCTCTTGAAAGTAACAATTGGCTATCCCATATGTACCAGCTGCCAAACTGTCTACCCATAAAATCCCAGGGTCCCATGCTATCACCATAAATGACCCATCATACTGATGTTATTTCACTCTGATCATAAATATTTGATCCTCATACCTAGATTGCATCCTCCACTCCTATAATCACAATTTGTAATGCCTCAAAGGATCATCCCCACTATTGAGGATCAAGTCTTTCCAATGTATCCCAGTGAAGTCAACCAAACCAACTCAAAAATAAAACATCTCGGGGAATTCTATGTGATCACAAAAAGATAGGACATCAATGAAACCTAATATCCAAGTATCAAAGGGGAAATCCCTAATACTCTAGCACCCCCATTCTACTGCAATCATCCAGAAATCATCTGAAAAATATCTCGACACATCATCCGCAAAGTCCCTCCATGTGAAACTCTCTTGGACCGGCCTCTAAGTGGTAAAGTCACCAAGGTCCCAAAATAACATGTATGATGTGAAGCACCCTCTACTCATACCCTGATCTATGAGGTGAGAACACAAGAATCCACATGAGTACCTTTGGTAATCTAGGTAATCAAAAGCTGCAAAAACTCGGTAAGCTCCTCAAAAGACCACTCCTCCAAGAAACTAAACCTAAGCATCCCAAGAGTAAACTCTAGAAAGACAAAATTGACCATCTCATTTATATTGGTCGACGAGTTTTCAAACACTATAGTCATAGGGTACCAAGATAATCTCTGAGAGGAACCACCATAATGACACCGCATTGCTCTAATCATAACCATCGTGAACCCCCAAGTTGAAATCCCTGAGAGGATTGAACTCACTGTCCTGGATCTTGTCTCACCAAGGAATCTCAGTGACGTTGAAGCCTACCTATCCACAAATAGACTTGATCCTGGGTATCATGAGGGAAAATATACCTCACCATATGGAACAAGGCTCAACAACTCTCACAACATCCCCACAATGACACAAGCCAATCATTGACATGACCATGTCAATCACCCTCATCATCTGAAGAAATCTATCACTCTGATGATTGCCAAGATTCCACCACCAAATTGGAATTCCATCACTCCCAATGCCTGTTGAAATCTCTGTGAACCAATCCAATGAGTCTATAACTCCTCCTATGCACTATGTGGACAGATCACATGATCCAAATGAAAGACCTTTGACATGGCCACAATGCCACTTGTCTCATCGAGCTGACTCAAGTGAAACTTCCATGTCCTTTTGTATATAATGAAGGCATCAAATAACAACAATAGATTCCTATGCCACTGCCTACAAGACTGGACAATGACTAGTGTGTTTTTCAACCGCAAGGGTATAACCAAGACATCATAATGAAGTTTGTAATAATAAATGTGACTATCCTACTCATTGGCCCTCATCTGTTGACATCCTAGATGAAGATCGTTCATCAATGGATATGTTTCTCTCTAAGGTTCACCCATCCACTCATTGATCCTGGGAAACCACAACTCAATTGTATTCCTAAGGACTCTGTTGGCAAGTCTCCCTGAGGAAACACCCCACAACTCCATTGTACACTACCGTGTACCAAGGAATATCCCTGCATACTACTTCCCATCACTGAATCATCTTGTACCATAATGTATCTTGTAGGTTCTATTGTATCCATCACTCTGCTGATGTTTCATGAACCTATATCCCAAATCATGCCCATGTTTTTCATATACCTATCCACCCAATCCAGGGATGCATATATTTCCTTACATGATAGTCCCCAAGGAATGTGCTGAATTGTCTCCTCCATGGCTCAGCCTTGAGTCTTTATTGGTATCTCCAACAGAAGCATCTCATGATCCCCACAATGCAAATCAGGAGCATGTTCAAAACCCTCTGCGTCATACCTATCCTCAAGCACCTGCATCTCTAAATACTCCACGTGTAGGATTTTCACAAGAGGCTCCTTTGTCAAATCATGAGTGCCACTCATGCCCTCATGTGTAACGACTTCCAAAGATGATGGAGTCTTTGTTGTTGTCAATGATGAAGAGTGTTATAAACTCAACTGGTAACAAATCTCCTCAACCTACCTTTCCTTGTCTTCAGCAAACTTAAGAGCAAGTTCCCTATCGATGAACAACATCAAGTAATCACATTTCATCGGCTCTAGTGCTTCTTTGATTATGTGCAATTATGCACTAGTGACTCCACTTGCAACTCCTTTTTTTCTCTCCTCCATCTTGGTTTTCCAAATAAGAGTTTCAATGAGTCTATGAGCACCATATGTCCTTGTCAACACTTGTACAATATGCTCCTTTGTGACCAATAATCGATCCTCCAAATCACGCAATGCTAAGGGTCTTTTTTCAATTTCATCAACTTGGTGTGGGCTATCAAACAATAGATTTTCTTATTTGTTTTCATCTATAAGAATACTATCTCCATCAATAGAAAATGACTCACTAGATAATTCCATGCAATATTTACTTATCGTACATTGACCTTTCAAATGATGGGACTCATGTATACTATCACCACCAAAATCAACCTCGCTTTTGTCATCCTCCACGCATGGCTCTTGATAAGATCGATCCATATCCCATGACAATTTTTCACATACCAAGTCTTCATCATATTTAGGTACAATCATGTCTCCATCATCATAAGTATCATAGATAGGATAAGGTGTTGAATCCTCTTCGTACTTAGGTTCTCTCACACTCTCATCATCATGAGCATCACTATTATGTTATGATGTTGAATCCTCAACATTGTTTGATTGAGACACTTCACCATGTGCTCCATCAACCTGTCCATCAAGTGTGCTAGTGTTATGGGCCTCATAGGAAAATGCTAAAGGAATACTAGATGTTGTTGTGTCGTCATTATCAATTTTAGAAACATCATAATCTTCAAAAGTTAGTACCTTTTCCCTTGGCACCTTTGCCTTTTTGTCCACTGATACTTGGGGTTCATACCACTCAGGATGTTTGATGGTGAAAAAATACTTGAATGACATGGCTGCATGAACTGCCTCACTAAGCACCATATTTTCCCTCAAACAATCTGCCAACTCCTCATCCTATCCTTTTTGTTCTAATCATTGTTTCTTTGAACCACTAGCTCCATTGTTCCCTGCATTTTTTTTATGGCTTGCCATAGCTTGCATCAACTATTGTCGGTCATGCGCAAGAGTATTACGAATATTGCTCACGTTGTCTTCTACTTCTGTAAATGATTTATTCCCTATCTCCTTGCCTCATGAAACCAAAAACCCCTCAAGATGGAAGTATTGAGGCTCTGGTACCACTGTAATGTCCTAGACACTATTTGCAAACTTTCTTCTCACTGCTATAGAAATATACAAGATTTTTCTAAGAGTTAAATTTCGTCAAACACTTAGGTTGTAGGTATCTTTTCTCGGTCTAACTTCCACTATACTGTTGTGTATTTTAGAAATGATTTTTTGAAGTATTTATTTATTTATTTATTTATTTATTTTATTTATTTATTTTTATTTATTTTTATTTATTTTTTATGTCTGGAGGAATCAGCAACTAGTTGGGCACGTGCTCGCGTTACACGTGGCCGTGTTATCCAAATGATACCACTATAACCTCCAGGTGTGCCCACAAGGCCCCATACGCGGCACACATTGTAAGTCGGGGGGAATTGAACTCGAAACCTCATGGAACTTCATTTTCACGGCACTTGCCAATTGAGTTGCCCCCCCCGAGGGCGATTTTTTGAAGTATTATTATATGTAGGTTGCATATGATTAATTGTGCTAAAATTCTTTTATCACAACAAAGATGCACAAAAACTAGCATAGAAAAATACTCATAACTCACGGCTCATAAAAAATGGATAAAACACAACAAATATAACTGTATTTATTATCATCTTATAAGCGAGCAATAAAAGTGGTAACAACTAACAGTTTGCTTGATGTATTTCAGCTGATAATCCCCTTTTTATTAGAAGAGTAACAATGCTAATTGATTCAACCTCTAATGGCACTTATGATACTTCAAGAATGATACTCCATAGAGATATATCACCCCCTTTTTTACATATCTTAGACTGATATGAATATCTCAACTCCAAAAGTGAAATATAACTTCTCTTTCAAGGAGAAGCAACCTGCTTATAAGATGATTCGAGCCTATTGTTAATACATTGCCTCTAAAGGTGAGAAACTCAACATTCTAGCTCAGATATGTGCCCATGTCACTTATAAAGGTTCAATAGAGGGAACCCACAATTTTCTTTGAAGAAATTGACCTCCACATTTCCAGAATTCACCCCTCTTAAGGAAAACTCGACCCAATATAAGAGACATGCCCATAACTTAAGAAAATTGTTCCCTCAAGAATAAAACAGCCTCTACAATACTTGGCTCGACTTACACAAGAAGGTATTTCTCCCAGCTGAGGAAACTTGTCCTCCCAATGAACAAACTCGGCCCACAATGAAGGAACTGACACCCAAATGAAGGAAAAAACAACTACAAGAAGAAGATCTCAGCCACTGTCAATAAATATCATCTACAAGAAGGTGAAATTTCTCCCCAATGAAGCACAAAAATAAGATTCCTATGATCTCCTCTCAATGACCAGCTAGGGTGTATAGTCTCACCACCAAAACCAATCTCAGAAATCTCTCTAGGGTTTTTTTATCCCAAGAGTCCAAAGCCACAAGATCTCTCTCAAATCGACTTTAGAAACTAATAAGTGAATAATGAGAGAGATTGCCCCTCATTTCCCTTTTATTCTTTCGTTGACCCTTTTTCGACCCCTTTACCCTTTTTAATAAAGTAAAGTGACTTTATAATTTAACTTTAGAAAAATCACTTTATTAATTAATTAACCCCCTTTTAATGTCAGAAAGAAATTACTTGGCTTGTAAGTCATTCCTGGATTTTGGAAGTGCATTTCTCATCATTCCAACATTTATATATTTTCATCCTAATTCCAACGAACTATTACACGAAGGTGTTCCCTCCAACAATATGACCCAAATAACACCTTGAGTGCATTTAATTAATTTATACTCAATAATACCCTTAATTCACAGGAATCGTCAAATTGCCATGGAATCAAGAGTGAACTATGTGGAAGTGATCCTAATGATCAAATAAGATGAATGGACTAGGTTGGGCCTTATATAACTCTTCCAATTCACCTGAGCCCCATGTTAACCTCCATTTACCCCTCTAGCTAGGATGACATAGATCCATAAGGTTGYCTCCAACTGTAAGGCAGGGGAATCCAAAAATGGAGACAATACATGTTCAATATCACTTTCTAAGAGACATGGTTAAAGAAAAGAAGGTGTTGTTGATGAAGGTGGAAACTTTGAAGAATGTTTCATATTCATTAACAAAATCTYTGAGCATTGAGAAGTTCTCTTGGTGTAGAGGATATATGGGCATTGCTACCCTRGATTGTTGACTATGTAACCCTGTAACCCCCTATATGAAAAGAAAAAAACAAGTGGGAGAATGTTGGTTATGTGTTATATTCTTTTCATSATTAGACCTACTGTATTCCTTGCGCCAGGTGTGCTAACCCCCYTGTCCAAGGGGTTTGGAGGGGGGTGGGAKCCCCCCCCCTATGTGGGGGTTCAAGAGAAGTACCCCAAATTGGCATTTTTTGCATCCGTTTTTTAATGGTTTTTCGACACATGGTTTTCACCGATGGTTTTCTAATTTTGGTTAAGGAATTAGGGTTTTTAACTAATTTGGGTCAATGGATTAGGGATTTTTTATTCCACGGGATCCTATATATGTATTGTATTATAAAAAATGAACATATGATGAATAGACGATTACAGGTGCATCTCTAAACAGGTTGTTGGTTATCCTGGTTTAGGTTTCCAACATAAAAATATCTATGTAATGTGTGTGTGTGTGTGTGTGTGTGTCATTGTATTTTTATGTTTTTATTAAGAATATGTTTACAGTAATTAATTGTACAAGGTTAAAATATACAGCTACAAGTATCCAACATCGATCCTTCTATTTGATTGTTTTTATTAAGCAAGCCTTCTGATCCAAAGTCATGAAATTGGTCTTATGAATGGGGTGAAACTTTAGTTTTGACTTTATTTGAATTTTTTTTCCTCCACGTTACTTTCTAACAAGGACCAATCAAATGATTTCTCTCGTCCAAAAGAGTATTGTAATCTTGAATTTCCATCTTCACAAAGAAAATGTCCCAACCTTACTTTTTCTAGAAATGGGGGGTGTATGTTTCGAGTGAGAATCAAAATAGTGAATGTACCTACCATCTTCATCTAGCTCATCACATCATTTCTCATAACAAATAATTTCATCTCTCCCTCTTTCTTGTTTTTGCATCCTTTTCCAAACCTTTGAGTATTCTTCTTTATCTTTGGCACGTACATATTCTTCCTTGTTTTGTTTAGGAGGTCATACTATGCTTCTTTTACAATAATGTGCTATGTACCCATGTAGTTATTGCACTTATAGCATTCAGTGTTGTAATCAACTAGAGGAGAAAATGAATTGTAGTTTATGTTAGCAAACCCATGAGAACTTATGGTTTTGTTGATCACATAATCATCCTTTGAGGTCTTGTAAGGGCCTTTATCTATGTTTTTCACATGGTCAATTCTTTTATAAGCTCTACAATCTTTTGTTTTATGACCAAAATTATTGCATGAAAAAAATAGCCAAGAAATAAATTTTGGTACTTGTGAAAGGTCTTCTTGGTGGAAAAACTCTTATGAATTCATTCTTGTGAGAAGAATCAGTTTTTTTTTTGGTCATCATTCCCTTTCCTATTGTTACCTTCATTGTTGATGGAGCCTTTGAGAATGTTGCCATAGCTTTTAGGATTTTATTCATTTTCTTTTTCTGATGACTTTGTGACCTTAGTGCTTGCATCTCCCTTAGGGGTCTTTTGATTTTCATCCTAGCCAAAACTGGTCCTGATAAATGGTGACCTTTGGAAACTGAGGATCTCATTTAAAGTTTCAATACTCTTTTCAAACTTCAACTAAGCATTTGACTTCTTCAATTCCTCCTTTAATGAGACAACTTCAAACTCTAACTTCTCACAAGTTTCTTCCTTTTATTTGAGATGACTTTTCACTGCTTCTTCTATTCATTTTTCTTCTTCTAATTGAATATTTAGGTTGATAATTATCTTCTCTGTTTCTTCAAAATCATGATCCTTCTTTTCAGGTTTCTACAATTGCTCCTTCTGCTTTATATTTTCTTTCTTAAACATGTCTATTTCTTCTAGGTCACTAATGTATTTTTCTTCAAGATCTTCTTCTTCTTAATCTATCTTTTATTTCTGATTATCCTCATTTTCTTCATCGACGGGCTTTGTTTCCATGGTTATGGAGAGAGATTCTTCTTCATCGTCATTATCTTCCCTTTCTGCATACAGGCACTTAGCAACAAAATGTCCTTTTCTACCACAATTGAAGCATTTGATGGGTATCTTACCTTTGTATTTTCTAAGTCCTCCTTTTATCTTTCTCACAAATTGTCCTCCTTTTGTCTCTATTTCACAACTTGAACAATCAGCGTATCTCTCTTCACCGGATCTCTCTTCATAATTTTTTTGTAGCTTGTCCCAAATCTGTTTAGTTGATGTACACTTCATTACCTTGACAGTCTCAGAATATGATAGGCCACTCAAGATGGCATCTATTGTCGTTTGCATTGTTTTCACTTGACTTATTCCCAACTTCATCTGTATAACATGTTATGACTGATTCCCAAATTCCAAAGTCAAGGGCCTTCAAATATATCTTCATTTTTATACTCCATGATGCATAGTTTGTTCTATCAAACAAAGGAGAGCATGTTTATAAGGAGACCTTCCTTACAATCCATATTTTCTCAAGATCTATCTTCCGGTGGTTAAATAGTTTCTGAAGGAACCCACTCTAATACCAATTGTTGAACTTATGCTTATACTGAGAAGGGGAGTGAATCGATATATGATATATTTTACTTTAATCACATATAAACTTGAATCATAATGCATCTAGAGGTTAATATGGAAACCCAATCCTTAAAAAACCATAAAACTTGTATTTATAAATTCATGTAGGCACCAACCTACTATTACAATATGTGTAGGCACCAACCTATTGAAGATACTAATCCTCTCACATGAGCACCAACTCAACAACACCTGCAAGCACCAACCTATTGTTACAATATATGCAGGCACCAACCAACTGGAGACACCAATCCCCTCACCTGAACACCAACTCAACAAGATATTGTGTAGGCACCAACCTACTAGAAACACCAATCTCCTTAACTAAGCACCAACTCAGTAAGCCCTAGATCTTCATACATAAAATACTTTGACTTCACATGCATGATTCATACTTCTTGCATAACTTCAAACCATCACATTTAGCCTTAATGCCCTAGCTAGCCTCATAGCATCATCCCCATAATATGATCCGAGATCACAACCTCAAAACAACCCACATTGTAGCATCAAAATAAATTATTATCTTTTATTTTTTGGGTTAAAAAAATACAAAAAAATATTTTAAATTTTTAAAAATTAAAATAAATTTATACCATTAAAAGAATTAAAACTTGAAAGAGATCCCAGCTACACATCCTATCGATTCTCACATACGATTTGCTAATTACTCTGGTTGAAAATTCTTCTCAACCTATAACCAACAGATGGCAAAAAGCTCTGAAATCTAATGAATGAACAAGAGAAACAAAGACCAGTAATATATCGAATTCGATCTCGAATCCCGTTTCAATTCTGAAAGTTAACTCCGGTATCTATTACAAAAACAGGCAGCGCAACCTCTGTCTGTGAATTTGCTTAAAGAATCATAATGGGTTTGCAGCACATCAAAGTGAGTAGGTTTGGATGTCCAACAACACCACCCGAGTTCTGATGAGAGCACTGTATAATTCCTTGATTTTATTGTCCACTGCAGAGATCCCGTGATCCAACTCCACCCTGCATTTTTTCAATTCTTCCACCAACTCTTTCACTTCTGTCGGCTCCTTCTTCTGCTGTTTCTCGGCCAATAGATCGAACAACTTCCTCACGAAAACATCTGCACTCACTAATTCATGCAATAGACAACGAGAACCCTTTGACCTGTTATGATTCGTCACCCTTTTAAACAAACTGCGGAGACGGAAACAACACCCCACAATCACGTGGGGATCACGCTGTGCATGAAGAGATGGCCTCGGCAGCTCGACTGAGAGCGCCCTGGCTACTGTTTTAAGCACGGAAGTCGTGCACTCGTTGAGATTACGCATATCCTCTGATACTTCACCCTCCGATCTACTGATTCTTGAAGAATTTGAAGAGCCTATAACCCCTTCAATGGTAACCAATCCTCTCAATCTTGAAGTACTGGTGGTGGATTTAGCATCACCATTGATAACAGCACGTCTGCAATCGGCCAACAAATTGGCTGCTCTAATTAGAAGCGGGGTCTGACTCATCTTGCCGATGTCCATCCGTACATGATCCAGAGAGTGAATGGTGGTTTGAAGCAACTTCTCATAACGTTTCATCTCAGCAATGTTATCGCTAACGGCGTTGCACATATCAAGAAGCTTCACTATATCTTCCAAACCATCGTCAAGCCACTTGGAATTGGAATTAGCAACAGACTGAATGTTGGAATATGCAGACAGCATGACATCCAGAGAAGCAGTCAACAATTTCGCAGAAGGGTTGCTTAAACGATCAGCAGACTCCACGGCTTCCATGGAGTTTTCTTCTTCTGTTATCTGAACAAAGGGGTGGATTCTCTTTGGCTTGCCGTTTGGCAGTGCCCTGACAAGAGTGCATGGACTCATTCCTGTATTTCTAGTCTATTCACTGGCACTGAAACTCCTGCAATCGATCGATCGATGGAGAGAAGAGAAAGGAAGGATGGATTATAAAGAGAAACAGATGAATTCCTACACAGCGTCGTCAAATAGCCCAGGGATGATTTAAAATACAGATCATCGTTATTATTCCAAATTTTTAGAGCCGCCCTGTCCCCTTTCAAGACACCGAGAAACACCTGTATTAATTACAGAGACTAAATTATGGTATCGTAAGAGAATCTCTGAGCAATTATATGCTGCCTATGAGATGTCGTCGGACTCCAGCACTGTGAACGCTCGATGTGCTGATATTTCCTCCACATATTGCAGGGTAAGCCGATCACTAAAAGGAATATACGACAACTGCATTTATTTTGCGTATCGATCTACCATATCGTCCTCGTGCATATGAAATTGAACAGTGTAAACAATCCGGCCGACAATCAGAATTGTTTATAAAACGAATACTTTCCTTTTATTATAATCGTTTGAAAGATCAAATATAATTCCAAATTGATGGGTTTTTTTTTAACGAATATAATTGAATTTACTGAACTTGGGCATGATTTTTGTGGTTTGACATTAGGCAATCCAGGTTTGTCCCACACAACTCATCTTATAGTATTTTCATCCTAAAACGGTGTCTTTGGTGAACACTTGAGAGTCCACGTTGCTGTTATACTAACAATAGTTTAATCAAAAGGAAAAAGCTGTGTTTTGAATAAATTGTCTATCACATATATATGTTAAATGCGTTTTCTAAATGTTTTATGTTTTATGTTTAGGTATTTTTCTCTAAATTTGATGATATAAATTTAGGTAAAATCACAATTTTTTGTTGTTTAAATTGCATTTATGAATTTATAAATGGAAAAATGTCGAAACTTAACGAAGAACTTTTAGATTATGATTTTGTGAAATAGATAACTACTTTGTCAAATTATCAGTGTAGATCCATCTTAATACTGAATCTATCATGCACGGAGAGGCATCAAATCATATGTGACCATTTCTTCAAGTTTTATTCTTAGTGCATGATATCTTATGTGACCATTTCTTCAAGTTTTATTCTTAGTGCATGATAGATCCGGAGTTAAGATGGATTTACATTGGTTTTTACTTTCAATTACTTTATCTCTTTTTCTCTATAGAGTTGATATATAATTATTTTCCTTAAGATGAATATAGGCATCTCCCTCACCCTCAGAAGTAGAAAGCACATATTAATGGTGCGTTGATGGAGACGATGCTAACGTTGGTCCAAGACTGGCTGCAACCAGATGGAGCCTTCTTCATCCAACTCGGGGAGCCTGGTTTGAGTTTGGCACTTAGTTTCAATCACCTTCTTTAAGCATGAGACATGAAAAACAGGATGGAGCTTAGAATGATTGTGCAAAGCTCACTGATAGGCCACCTGTCCCACACACTTGAAAACTATATAAGAACCATAAAATGTTGACGCCAGTTTCTGACAATGACCAACCTTGAGTGAAGTCTTCCTATAAGGTTACAGTCAAAGAAACACCCGGTCCCCTTCAACAAATTAACATTATGATCGAATTTGATATGCTTGTTGCTTCATGTGATTCTAATCCATGACCAAATTCTCTTTGAGGGTACAGAGAATAGCCTCTCGAATTGTAAGAGTTTGGTCAACATCCTAAACCTTCGAGACACCGAGCATGTATGAGAGAACTGAAGATGGATTTTTTCCATATACTGCTTCAAAATGAGTCATGCGAGTAGTTGTATGGTAAAAGGTGTTGTACCACCATTCAACTAGGCGTAACCATTGAGCCCACTGATTTTTCCTCTCATATGCAAAAACCTCAAATATGTTTCCAAACACTTGTTGACAACTTCAGTTTGGCCATCAGTCTAGGGATGATAGGTGGTGTTGAGATGAAATTCTTGAACAATTCTTGTCAAAACTTACTAGTGAAAGTGGGATCTCGGTCAGAGATAATAGAATGAGGCCTTTCATGAAGCCTGAAGATATGATCCATGAAAAGTTAAGACACTATGGATGTGCTGAATGGGTGTTCAAGAGCATAGAAATGAGCATATTTGGAAATACAATCGACGACCACCATGATGACAGATTTATTTCCCAACTTTGGTAATCCCATAATGAAATCCATAGAAATATCCCTTCAAATAGCAAGTGGAATCGGAAGCGGTTGTAGTGTGTCAGGGGATGATTGCTTCGCCCTCGTTGCATTGATAGACATCACATTCTTCCACAAAGGCGTGGATGTCCTACTTCATCCCATCCCATAAAAAAGAGCATTTGACCCTATCATAGGTTTTGGTAAACCTTCAATGCTCAGTTGTGGGTGTAGCATGAAGCTCAGAAGGCACCATGGATTTAAGTTGCGATTGTTTGCTTAAATACATACAGCCTTTGTAGTGAAGCTCGTCATTGTTCCAAGAGTACCCTAGAGAAACTAGAGAATTTTCTTGAAATTCTTGGATCAGACACGAAATTTTGGGATCTTCCAGCCATTCCTGGCGAACAGCTTGAAGCCAATCTAGTACAATGAAGGAGAGAGAAAAGAGGGACCCTTCATCTTCATATTTCCTTGAAAGAGATTATGCAACCACATTGTCTTTGTCTTTCTTGTAAATGATCTCATAATCATATCCAAATAGCTTGGTCATCCATTTTTGTTGCTCTTGGAATGAAAGTCATTGTTCTAGAAAATACTTGAGGCTATGATGATTTTTCTTAATTTTGAAGTGTTTCCCCAATAGATAAGGGCGTCAGAGATCCACATCATGCAGAATGACGAACATTTCCTTTTCCTAGATTGATTGACCCAAATGGTGCTCTGAAAGTTAGTTGCTAGTGAAGCCCAAAGGCTGGCCATCTTGCATAAGGACTACGTCAATTCATTTCCATGAAGCATCACATTCCAACACAAAGGTCTTTTTGAAGTCCAAAAGGGCCAGGACAGGAGTAGTGCACGTAGCCTCTTTCAAGGCTTGGAAGGATTGATCATCTATTGGAGTTTAAGTGAAATCATTATTTTTAAGGAGAACAGTGAGAGGCACCACAATTTTGCCATAATTATTAACAAACTTGTGATAATAGCATGTTAAACCGAGAAAACAATGCAATATCTTGATATTCTTGGGGCGAGACCAATTCTGCAAAGCTTCAATTTTCTTAGGATCCACCCTAACACCATCCTTGCCAACAATATGTCCCAAGTACTCCACTTTTGAGGCTCCAAAATCACATTTAGATTGTTTGAGGAAAATTTGGTGCTGAGAGAGTAGATGAAGAACTTGATCGACATGGGAAAGATGGGTTGTCCATGTTTTACTATAGATGATAATATCTGTTGGTTATGGAGCCTGATTATGTTCCTGATTCAGAGGTCCTTTCTTTCAGTCATGTTTATACCCCGTGAAGACTTTACACCCCAGAAGTATGTACACTCTTCCACGTGGGGGAGTGCAGAGGGGGATAACCCCCTCTGCAAGGTCTGAGGGGCCTATCCCTCCGGCTGGGGGGTTTGGGGGTGAGCGAGCCCCCGAAGGAAAAATTTCCTTGTAAATGTATATTGTAATTTCATTGTAAATCTGGACCATTCATTATAAGGTCACAGATCTAACGGTAGAAATTATGTTAGGGTTTTTTTCCCTAGAAGGCAACCCTCTGTTATGAGGGAAATGTATTGTGGCTATGCATTATGGCGAGTATTGTATTATGAGAGAGGAGACTGTGAGAGAAAGAAGAGGAAGTTATAATGGGTTTTGTTGTAGGTTGTATCCCTTCATTTGTTGGATAATAATAAAGGAAGGACCTGACAATTTCTCTAGTGGACGCAACCCACACTGGGTGAACCACATAAATCTGTGTCTCTCTTGTATTGTGTATCTTCTGTGTTTTGTTTCCACATTTGTTTTATTTTATTGCTCCGCGGTCCTGTTTTTCTAAAAACTGGTATCAGAGCAAAAGGCAACTGGCAGGAAAAGAGGGTTCCTAGTTCGAGTGGGAGAAATGTCGAAAGATGGAAAGTTTAGGGTCAATAAATTTAATGGCCAAAACTACCAGTTATGGACGATGCAAATTGAAGATTATTTATATTATAAGGATCTATTCTTGCCATTGGGCAGAGTAGCAAAGAAGCTGATGGCCATGATAGACGAAGAATAGGAGATTCTTGACAGAAAGGCTCCAGGAACGATACAGATGAGTTTGGCAGTGTTGGTGGCTTTCAATATTTCGAAAGAAAAGACAACGAAGGATCTGATGGACACGTTGGCTAACTTGTATGAAAAACCCTCGACGTCTAATAAGGTATTTCTAATGAAGAGATTATTTAATATGAAAATGTCAAAAGGTGAGTCTGTTGCAGATCATTTAAATGAATTTAATACGGTTACTAATCAACTAAGTTCTGTAAAAGTGGATTTTGATGATGAGGTTAGGGCTCTTCTAATCTTGTGCTCATTGCCAGAAAGATGGAATGGCTTGGTCATGGCTGTAAGTAACTTCGTCTCTGGTTCAAATACTTTAAAATTTGATGATGTTGTTGGTGTTATCCTTAGTGAGGAAATGCGATGGAAAAGCACATGTGAGACATCAGGTAATTCGTTGAACATGGAGAACAGGGAAAGACAAAAGGATAGAGGAAAAGGCTCAGGGAACTGCGGGAATTATAGGAAGGGAAGATCCAAATCCATACTTGGAAAGATAGAGTGTTGGAATTGTGGGAAGAAAGGACATCTGAAGAAAGATTGTAGAGCTCCAAAGAAACAAAGAGATGGACAACATGAGAGAAATCAGGAAGCAAATGTAACAGGTGATGTGTTACAAGATGCTTTGATTCTTTCTGTAGATAATATTTTTGATTCTTGGGTAGTAGATTCGGGGGCTTCATTTCATGCCACACCCCATAGGAAACATTTTCTAGATTATGTTCAAGGTGATTTTGGATAGGTTCATTTGGTTGATGATGCATCATGCAAAATTGTTGGAATGGGAAAGGTAAAAATAAAGCAACACAATGGAAACCAATGGTTGTTGAAAGAGGTAAGACATGTTCTAGATTTAAGGAAAAATCTAATTTCAATAGGGCAGGTGGCAAGTGAAGGTTGTGTATCCATATTTACAGATAAGATGTGGAAGGTCATCAAAGGATTATTGGTGATAGCAAAAGGAGATAAGGTAGGTACATTGTATTTATATACTGGTAATACTAACTCTTCAATCTCTTTGGCTTCTACAGGAGTGGATACAGCACTGTGGCATCATAGGCTGAGACACATGAGTGAGAAGGGTATGCAGATACTTCACAAAAGAAATTTGTTGCCAGATCTTAAACAAATTGATTTCGACTTCTGTGAGCATTGTGTTTATGAAAAACAAAAGAGAGTTAGATTTCTCAGAGTCAAAAAAGAAAAGAAGAATGAAAGGTTAGAGCTTGTGCATATAGATGTATGGGGACCAGCTCAGGTATCATCTCTTAGTGGCTCTCGTTATTATGTTAGTTTTGTTGATGATGCAACTAGAAAAACTTGGGTTTATTGCATTCGACAAAAATATGATGTTTTTGATACTTTTAAGAAATGGAAAGCTTTAGTTTAAAATGAGACAGGAAAAAGTTTGAAATGTCTCAGATCAAATAATGGAGGTGAATATTGCAGCAAGGAGTTTGATGATTACTGTTCATACCATGGGATTCGTAGAGAGAAGACAGTTCCAAGAATACCACAATAAAACAGTGTGTCAGAAAGGATGAACAAGATAATCATGGAGCGTTCAAGGAGTATGAGATTGATTGCGGGTTTGCCCTTATAGTTCTGGGCAGATGTTGTAGATATTGTTGTTTACTTAATAAACAAAGGACCTTCAAGCTCTTTGGATGGTAGAATTCCAAAGGAGGAATGAACAGGAAAAAACGTAAACTATTATTTTTTGAAAACATTCAGTTGTGAAGCATTTGTCCATATCGATAAAGAAAATAGAACAAAGCTTGAGTCTAAATCCAAGAAGTGTACCTTTATTGGATACGGTGCTAATGATTTTGGTTATCGATTATGGGATTATGAAAATAATAAAATCATTAGGAGTAGAGATTTCATATTCAATGAGAAGGTCATGTGCAAAGATCAGTTATAGGGAAAGAAATAGGAAGAAGAAAAACAAGAATACACAGTGCTTGATGAGATCACTGAAAAAGAAATTCCTAAGGAACTTGAAAATCAAAATGTACAACAACAGGAGAAACAGGTACCTCAAACACCTACAAGTGTTGTTAGAAAGAGGAAATGGATTCCTTGGCAAATAACCAGACTTGGGACTTGGTTCAGTTGACTGCGGGGAAAAGAGCATTACAGAATAAATGGGTTTACAAGTTGAAGGAAGAAGATGGAGGATAAAAGCGGTACAAGGCTAGACTTGTTGTAAAGGGGTTTGCACAAAAGAAAGGTATAGATTTTGATGAAATATTTTCTCCTGTTGTTAAAATGACTT
>ML800863.1:353527-373097 GCA_009831015.1 Picea engelmannii
GAAGGAGAATTTGGTATGCAGGTTGAAGAAGAGCTTGTATGGCCTAAAGAAAGCTCCAAGGCAGTGGTATTTGAAGTTTGACAGGTTTATGACAGAACAGGGTTATAGTAGATGTCATTCTAATCACTGTGTTTATTTTAAAAGGCTAGAAAATGGAAGCTATATTATATTGCTATTGTATGTAAATGACATGCTTGTTGCAGGGTCTAATATGCAGGATATAAATATGCTCACGAAGAAATTAGCCAATTCATTTGCGATGAAGGATTTGGGTGCTACAAAAAAAATCCTTGGCATGAGAATAACAAGAGACAGAAAAAATCACAAATTGACATTGTCTTAGGGTGAGTACATAGAGAAGGTGTTGGAGAGGTTTAGAATGCAGAATGCAAAACCAGTTAGTACACCTTTGGCTAGCCATTTCAAATTAACTAAGGAAATGTGTCCCAAGACAGAGGAGGAGATAGAATACATGTCCAGGGTCCCTTATTCATCAGCAGTTGGCAGCTTGATGTATGCAATGGTTTGCACAAGACTAGATATTGCACATGCAGTGGGAGTTGTGAGTAGGTATATGAAAAATCCAGGTAAAGAACATTGGGAGGCAGTAAAGTGGATTCTCGGGTATTTGAGAGGTACTGCTACACATGCATTATGTTTTGGAGGTTTAGACACTTTTCTACAAGGATATGTTGATTCAGATATGGCAAGTGATAAAGACAGTAGGAGGAGCACCACAGGGTATGTTTTTACTATAGGTTGACTAACAGTAAGTTGGATTTCAAAACTGCAAAAGATTGTTGCACTTTCAACAACAGAGGAATAGTATGTTGTTCCTATAGAGGCTAGTAAAGAGATGATTTGGTTACAAAGGTTTATGGAGGAATTGGGAAAGAAGCAGGAGAATAACAAGTTGTATTGTGACAATGAGAGTGAAATTCATCTTGCAAAGAACTCAGCCTTCCATTCGAAGACTAAGCATATACAGTTGAGGTACCACTTCATATGATCCACCTTGGAAGATGGAAATTTGAAGTTGGAAAAGATACACATTAGCCAAAATCCTACAGACATGTTAACAAAGGGAGTAACCAGAGAGAAACTGAGTTCCTGCTCAGTTTCAGTTGGTCTTCAAGAATGAAGATGAAGATGAGAAATTTCCCAGGTCCAAGAAGGTTCAGATTCCATCATATACAACAGCGGTGGAGTTGTTGAGATCAGTCTCCAAATGGGAGATTGTTGGTTGTGGAGCCTGATTATGTTCCTGATTCAGAGGTCCTTGCTTTCAGACGTGTTTATACCCCATGAAGACTTTACACCCCATAAGTATGTACACTCTTCCACACGGGGGAGTGCAAAGGGGGGGTACCCCCTCTGCGGAGTCTGGGGATCCTATCACCCCGGCTAGGGGTTCAGGGGCAAAGCCCCTGAAGAAAAAATTTCCATGTAAATGTATATTGTAAGTTCATTGTAAATCTGGACCATTCATTATAAGGTCACAGATCTAATAGTAGAAATTATGTTAGGATTTTTTTCCCTAGAAGGAAACCCTCTGTTATGAGGGAAATGTATTGTGGCTATGCATTATGGTGAGTATTGTATTCTGAGAGAGGAAACTACGAGAGAAAGAAGACGAAGTTACAACAGGTTTTGTTGTAGGTTGTATCCCTTCATTTGTTGGATAATAATAAAGGAAGGACCTGGAAATTTCTCTGGTGGACTTAGCCCACACTGGGTGAACCACGTAAATCTGTGTCTCTCTTGTATTGTGTATATTATGTGTTTTGTTTCTGCATTTGTTTTATTTTATTGCTCCATGGTCATGTTTTTCTAACAATATCATCAAAGAAAACTAAGACAAAATGACAAAGAAAAGGATGGAAGACATTGTTCATGAAGCCTTGGAAAGTGGAGGGAGCACTACAAAATCCAAAGGACAACTCATATTGGCCCTCATGAGTTCGAAAAGCAATCTTAGGAATGTCGACCTCTTTCATATGTATCTGGTGGTAGCCAGAATGGAGATCAAGTTTAGTAAAGTATTGGGCACCACTTGATTCATCCAAGAAATCATCAATGACAGGAATGGGAAATTTTTCTTTGATGGTGAGTTTGTTGAGGGTGTGAAAGTCAGGAGACATGGACCAAGAGATTTATTTCTTAAGTACCATGACCATGGGAGAATAATAGGGGTTGGTACTAGAATGGATAACATCCAGAGCGAGAAATTCTTGAACATTTCCTCAATTTCATTTATCTGGGAAAATGGATGAAAATAAGGGAGAACATTGGGAGCAATGTTGTCAGGGACTAGGAGAATGGAATGATCATGAAAACCACGGGAAGGGGGAAGTGCCTGGGGAGTGGAAAAAACAGCTTGATGTTTGGAGATGATGGATTGGAGGTTAAGATGCACAAAGGGTGTCTCAGTGGCGTGAATGGAATGGAGTTGTGAAATAATGCTAGAATGACCTTTTTTGAGGAGATTTTCCATGCAATATGAATTGGTGATCTCAAGGGATCCCACGGTGATGCCTTGGAACTGATATTGTTGGCCCTCCTGGTTGAATTGCATCATTGGTTAATTCCTTAAAATCCATGAGGATGGGACCAAGATTTTGTAACCATTATGCACCAAGAACAATGTCACAACCACCCATGTCGATAGAAAACATATGATATTTCATGTTGTACCGACCAATTTAGAGACACAAATTTTGACAATGCCCCTCACATTTCATGGAACCTCCATTAGTAATCATGATTTGAAATTTTTTGACTGCACGGATATAACAATTAGTTTCTTAGGCAATGCAACGATGAATAAAATTATGGGTATTTCCATTGTCAATGAGGATGATGATATTCTTATGCTTAATGTAACCAATTTGCTTGATGGTTTGGGGAGAAGAGAAGAAAGTGAGAGAATTCAATGAAATGATTGGTTTGAATTCTGGGGGTCCGAGAGTGGAGTAATATCAGTTAGCTATGGTAACTCGGCCATGGTGGGGGGGGTGGGGGGAGGCTCAACTTCTTCTTCAGAAACATCTTCAGAGATGGCCACAAGAATATTTTTTCCTTACACTTGTGCCCTAGAAAATATTTGTCATCAAAATTATAAAAAAGTCCCTTGAGTTGGCGTTCATCCATTTCTACTCGAGTCAATTTCTAGATCTTCAATGGAGTGGAAGGAGGGGTGGAAGTGGCAGGTTTAGGGTGGAGAAGAAAGTATGGTTTTATGGTTTGAGAAGAGACAACATGTTGTTCTTTCTTAGCTCTTTTAGTATCTTCCATCCAACTCTGAGGGATATCCATGAGGACATGGGCACGGATCTCATCCCTGAGGCCACTGATAAATCATTCCCATAAAAAATCATTAGACATACACTCTATGCGTAAATCCAAGCACTCAAAGGAAGCTATAAAGTCTTATATTGTGCCAAATTGTTTCAACTTGGTCAAACATCCCAAATGGTGGGTGTTAGTGTCAAAGTGTTCACAAATCTAAGAAACAAATTGTGTCCAAGCCACATACCCTTGGAGGGAATTTTTTCTCCATTACCACCATTACCAATGTTCCAAATCTAGATAGAGAACACAATACCAGAGTTTGGACAACTCATCAGTAACGTCGTACAAAGAGAAATAGTGTTCCATTTGAGTGACCCAGCATGTGGGATCTGAGCCATCAAATTTTTTCACCTCCACGTGAGGGGGACACAGGTCACGATGAAAGTGGTTGGAAGGAAAGGATGTGGACTGGGAGGATTCAGGACCGTCAGGGTTATAAGATGTGGTATAAGAGAAGGGATATGGGGTGTGATTAAACAAGGCGGTCAAATTGTTCATGACATCCTAGGATTGTTGACACGTGGATGTCAATTGAGTGATGGATTTAGGAAGTGATTCGAGCGGAGCAACCTAGGAGTTAAGGTTAGCAATGCTGGAAGTAAGGGAAGAAACATCAATCTGGGTTTGCTCATTACCTTTGTCCAAGGTAGTGAGACGTTGTTCCCAATCTTGGTTGTGGGTGTGCGCCATGGGGATGGGGAAGGGGGTGAAGTGGGATCACACAGAAAGGGGTTACTGGTGAATGGTACCATATTGATCAATGCAAAGAGAGGATGTCAATGGGATAGGTGTCAAATAGTGGTGTCTGGAAGGGGTCAGGTCCATGGGTAAAAAAGGATAAAAATAATAGGTATGACTGCAATCATGTCGAAGAGATGAATCTAATGGGATAAGTCTCAAATAATGGTGAAGGAAGGACCCAGAGTTTTTTTTAACTCCTGTAGAGTTATACTCCGATCTTAATAATATTGCAATGACAAAATGCCCAAATTCTTAACAAAAATAGATGTGTAGTAATTTCACAACCTGAATGCAAGAGAAAAGGTTGCACGATAATAAATCTTATCTATTCCTTTTTTGGGTTTTTTTTCGTCCCAAGGTTTGGGGTGTTGAGGTTTTCTAGAGACAAGGGTTTTCCCTATGCTATAGCTCTTTGATATACATGTGGGGTCGAATAGTAGTACTCGTCCCAATATCTCAGGGAACCAACTAAGGAGGCTAGACCGTACACTTAGTCGTACTACCCGATTACCCAAGTACGTGAGAGTATCTTCCTGGTTGTTGTTCTCGGTGGCACTATAGCAGTCAGGCGATCAATCAGTTTATCTATGGGTTGCTTCAGAAGATCTATGCCAATCCATATATAGGTGTTGGTTGATGTGCTACCACTTGAAGGGGTACCAAAATGGGTTACAAGGGTGGCCAACAATGTGCACTTAAGAACCACTTGTATTTCATGCGTGTATGCTTCCATGACCACGGATTTATGCAGTAAATGACATATCTCTGTAGTTTTAAGACGTTGGAACACGTCTCTACCCTGGAAAAAAATAACCCTTAGTTCCTACCAAGGAAAGTGCTTTGATACCACGTGTAAGGTACTGGATCTATTATAATAACATAAAACATAAATACTGCAGATAATGACAGCGGAACAATGCAATATATGAAACCACAACACCAAAATAATACCTTTATTGATGGGAAAAAATGTTCACTTGCCTCTTCAAGGGGGCAACCTCTAGCAGAGCAATGCTTTATTACAATAATTCTCACGACAAAGACTTATCATGCCCTTGACTCCTATTTATACTAAATCTATCTACCAAAAGAACAATCTAGAGGAAGATCTTATAGAAGTGGAAGCTTCTGTTAGGTATTCTTACATTTGACTTATTCTTCCTTATTACTAGGCCTTATTAATATCGGTCTTTATTACATGGAAAATATAGTATTATACCTACATGACAGGTTAGGGAGGTTAGGTCCTTAATAGAGATGGCAGTGGGATCAAACATTTCCTTTCGAAATAGGATAATGAACTAAGTTGGTCTAACAATACAACAACATGGGTACTTACAACCAAGCTAAATTACATCGCTAAAATTAGTGAGAATATGGGAAATGAAAGATGGAACCTAACATGGAAGTTACCATGTCCTTTAAAAGTGAAGATCTTCACTTGGCTAGTCTTGGTAAACAAAATCTTAACATGGGAGAATTTTAAAAAATAAAGTGGATTAAACTTTATTAGTATTACTTCTAACTTAATTTTCTCTTATCTTCTAAATATAAATTAATTTAAATTAATAAAATTTTATTTTGTTAGAAGTTATATATATATATATATATATATATATATATATATATATATATATATATATATATATAATAAAAAAATTAAACAATTATTTATATATGAGTGCAAATATTCCATGTATTGTTTTTAATGTTTATGAAATATATAAAACTTATTCATCAATTAAGAAGGAAAGAATGGTTTATATATATATATCAAACCTTTTTTATGATTTATAAAACTAGAAAATATATAAATAAATATATAATATTCAACTCCGAAAAAAATTGATTATATTAATTTTACACATAAATTATCATAACAAATTTAAAAATCACTATTTATAACATTTTATAAACTATAATACATTTAAAATATTAATTTTATTAATATAAATCATTGTACTTCCGTCTTACCTCCTAATATAATAATCCTAAACCACTACATAACTACCCGTTAATGCATATCACCCCTCATCCTTAAAATCTATATGCCCACAACTCCCTAATATATTTATTTATTTTTATAATTTCATTACCTTTAATCAACCTTAACCCTAAATTCATATCAGTCATCAACCCCTTTAAACAATAACCAATATAATATTTTTATAGTTTCCTTACCTTTAATCAACCTTAACCCTAAATTCATATTAGTCAACAAACCCTTTAAACAATAACCACTATAATCTTATTAACTCCGAGCCATTATATTACCACGTACCTCCAATTAACCAAGTAACCCGAGACGCTTATAAACATGCATACCTTTAATCAACGTAATTTTTATCTACTCATACTATAATAACTATAAACCTACAGATCTCTAATAAACTATATACCTCTTACCTTGCACCTTGAGAGATTAGTAATCTCCTCATATGAATCATAGGTGCCCTACCTTAAAATGAATGACATTTAGGTAATGGAAACAACATTTAGATATTACGTGTACTCCTTGGAATTGAATCTAACGAGATTTAACGAGATTCAACTATCAAGGGCAAGTCTATTTACTTATGAATTTTGTAACATTTTATTTTCCCCCAAGTTTTTAATTATAATAATAATAATAATCTATTTTTAAGGTCATGATCAAGCCAGCACATCAAATTGGTGTATGAGACCCCCTTGTTTGTGGGACAAGGGACCCCCCTCCGCACAACGATTTGACTGGTAAAGTCTATAAAGGTATACATACCCTACCCCCCTTTGGATTTGAACCTGTGACATCTTAAGAGGAAACACATGTTCTTAACCATTAGGCCGAATTATGATTAAGACATAATGATTGTGGTTGATGGACATTGTAATTGTGTTTTATGTTTAATAATATTTTTTCAATGAGTTAACTGAAGGGGAATCCTTGAAGTACTGGTCATGATACCATGAGTGGGAATGAGATAAAGGGAATTGGGAATTTCCTTGTTTTCCCAAAAAAATTTAACCTTCATCTGAGAAAGTATGGTTTTTGGAAATGCTTTATCTTCATTTACATAGAAGAAATCAGTTAATGAGATGAGACATGATGGTTGGGAAACTATATCTTCTCTCAAAACTATACATGGGGAAATTGTTGGGTCGGTTGAGGTCGTCAGTCATAGGTACACCACAGAGGTGCCCCTTCGATTTAGGAGATTGACTCCTAGAACCTTCTAATGAAAGCAAGTCTAGGAACCCGAGGAAAAGGGGAGAATGTCCTAGACGGAAGAGGGGGACACAAAAAACGGTGCAAGTGTACAGGAAGAGCACAAGCATGCTAGGAGGAAGATGGGAAAACTGGAAGTTTCTGTGAGGAAAATAGGAAGCTTACTCAATGAATACCCATACTCGGACTTGAGCAGAGAGGGTTGTGAGTGGGTGTTTTTTGGAAACAAAATGGCATTGATAAAGGAGGGCATTGAGGAAATAGATAGTAGTTAAGGGACTTCTTTATGCAGAGGAAATGCAGTTGGGAAGGCACCTAGGAATCTCGTGGTTTACCTAGACTCAATGGGTAAAGGGGATTTCTGATGTTGCTTGTCATTGAAGGAGAGTATCCCTCACAATTAGACCCAAACCCTATGAGCTATCGTGTGAGATTCCCTTGGTGGTATCATGTCCTAGCACAAATTTGGCTTGTTGTAGAAAGTATAAGTGTAGTAGAGCCTACGGTTGGGTGGAAAGTCGTTCACCCTCATTTAGTTGGCCAACTATATTTTACTTTCAGATAAATAAGTGTTCATGGGGTTCTTTGTAAACATTTTATAAATGAATGTTAATTTATTTCACCTCCGATTTGTGAAATATTTGAAGGTGATGCATGAATGATTAAGTCTAATTTTTTTATTGTTGAGCACCATCTGAGAGGGGATAATCCCCATTATTTCCAGGTATAAAATACCCAACTTTTGAGGACCTGAAATCCTGTTATTTTCCTTGTGCTTTGAATTGAATTTTTGAAGTAAATAAAAACCTTTTTTGGGGTTGTCAATAGGAGTTTCCCCTTTTGGTTAAGAGTGTGGGCTGATGGCATAAAATCCATGGAATGGAATTCTTTGTTAATTTTGGGGAGAGGTGAAGAGTTTAGTCACCCAGAGAAGAAGTCTTTCCTCTGAGTTTTGTTAACTAAGTCATGTCGAAGTTCATGATGGGATTAGAATTCCATCCTTTTGTTTTCATGTATATTGGTTGGGAGGGTCTTTGACCATATATATGAATCAAGAGTGAATGTTGACCCTTTGTCGAAGATCAAAATTCAAGAGTGTCGTCAGACAGGAATAACTTTGGGTCTGATGGGGATATCCCAAATGCATAAGCTTGAGTAGGCGAGAGTCGTCGATCTTTTGTGGATCCAGACTGACAAGATATGGACCATATATATTGATCTATAACTTGTTCATTAAGCTAGTCAGAATGCATAATTTAGAAGGATCTGTGAAATTGGCATGGATATTGTTCTCAGTAGGGAAAAAATTGAAGGTGAGAACCTGAGTGGGATATGGCTATAGATTTTCCATAGAGCTGGAATGATGATATATATGAGTCATTGATTTCACTTTAGACCCAGTGTGGTTGAAATCATGTCAGAGTCATGCTACTACACAAATTTGAAAACCCGTTGAGATCTAGACCATCGAATTGGAGAATTGTCATCACTCATATCTGTCGGATATTTGTGATCGGAAGGTTCTATTCAGATTGGGACGGGAGTATCATGTTTTCGCATAAGTTCATCTGAACGAAGTAAAGTTAGTGCACCTTTCTATTCTGAAAGGATCTGGGTCATCTTATTTATTTAATTGTGAACTTCAAATCCGTCGGAGCCATGAAGCTTCGTTAAGAACTAAGGAATTTGGGAAACTTGAGTGAATTTGGATTGTAAATAATTGTATACCTTGTCTTTGGGATCTGTCAAGTTGTGGGAGTGTTCATCAACTATCGTGCAGTTCAGGAAGACTGCATAGATCCCATCCATTGTTTTGACGTGATCATAGTCGTTGGATCTATCAGAAGTAGGGAATTTGGGGAAAATTGTTTGGAAGGTTGGTGTTGAGGTTATGTGGCTTGCATCTCGAACTATATAGTCTAATTGACTATCCTCCATCGATCAACAAGTCCGAATAGATGAGGACCTTTGATATGGGTCAGGGTGCGGTTGCCCGAAGTTGCAAAATCCCATATTAAGTTTATGTCAAGGTTTTCCTTGGCTTCAGACTTGGTTTATGCCATGCAAGATAGCACGTCACTGCCTCATCAGTGCATACATCCTTACATTTCTAGATATCTTATATGACATGGATGCCACATGGAGATGAAGAGGATAGTGGGTGGATCGACTTGGAATCTTTAAGGGACCATAATTTTTATCCCAGACTTGTATTTTAGCATATTTATAGTCATTAGAAATCTCTTGAGGGGAAGAACTCGCCTCTGGTCATAGATCAAGGAAAGAGGTTGGAATTAAAAGAGGAAATTTTGACATCCTTCCAACCTAGGTAGGGTTTAGGGGGTCAGGTGTGCTATAGAGTGGTATAAAATTAGATTTTAAACTCCATGCCTAAATGGGATAGTAACTCTCCATGAAATATTAGAATTGTGTAAAATCTATGTATTCATTTCATATTTTATGTTACATAATATTATGTATAACAAAAAAAAATATGTTTGGCATGGCTAGACAATGGAAGAGACATCACATTTCAGAGATGAGGAGCCTAATGATAGGAGGGCAAGAGAGACTCCTTTAGATCTAGTGGAGACTATGAGGAGCATGAAGTCTAAGTTGAGAAGTTACAAGGCTGACAATGAAAATATAATTAGAACACGAGAGAAGAAAACATAGTTGAATGCAGTATTACTACAAAGTTTGTCTAAAATTAAAAATCACCTGCAGCAAGGACCAATTACCAACAATACAGAAAGGAAGCAGTATGAAAAGTGGTAGATCCCATCGGACATTCAAAATAATGGGACAGAACATAGTAACATAGGAAAGAGTTCCTCAAGGAAGAGGCATAGGAGTGCCAATAGGCATAATAGAAAAGGAGATTCTTCAAAAAAATCATCTAATGAGAATGCCACTGTAGAGGAGTTGTCCATCAATGAGACTCGGTCAAGTGTCCCTAAGAAGAATAAGAAGAGACATTCCTAGAGTTCCCTAACAAATAATTCAAGAAATAAAAAACACCTACCTTTTATGGAGATATCAAGAAGGAAGAGGAAGCATAAGTCTGGATGCTAGGATTAAAGAAGTATTTTTTATTTCATAACTACTCAGAAAATATGAAGGAAAAGGTAGTCATCTTCAATTTGAATGGAGAAGCTTCCATTTGGTGGGAAGATCTCAAGAGTGTCAAGGGATTAAAGGAGAGTAAGCTAACCTATAAACACTTTGAAAAGTATTTTAGGAAGGTTTACTTGTTAGAAAATTACTATGATGGTAAGATCAAAGAGTTCCATGAATACAAGTTAGGACAACTTTCCATGGATGCTCATGCAAAGAGGTTTTTATAGTTGTTAAGACATGTTCCTTATATTAAAGATGAGAAAGAGAGAATAAAAAACTTCCTCAGTGGATTACCAAAGTCCTATCAAGACCAAATTGAGTTCGATGAGCCTAAGACATTAAAGGACACCATCAGAAAGGACAAATGTTGCTATCATCAATCTAAACACAAGAAGGAGCCTCTTAAGGGTTGGAAAAAGAATGATAAACCTGAACTTCGGAAGAATGGATTTAAGCCATCCCAATACAAGAATTCCAAAAGAAGTGTTCGATCCAGTTACCCCACAAGAAGTGTGCTCAAGAAAGACTTTCCCTCTCAAAGTGGGAACATACCTACAAAGCAAGCAAGGGAAAAGGTAAAAGAACGAAATAAGGGATATCTACAATGTTGGGGTTATGGAGAGGCACATCCGCAAATAGACTACCCTCATAGGAAGCATGAAATCAATAGAATCTACAATGTTCAAGAGGCTACTACTATTAATGATGTAGCTAGGAACGTGCCACAAATTTATGCAGCTGTCAAGAATCGATAGACAAACCACCAAACTTCAGTGGTGGATATGGAAGACATAATTTCCAAACTGTTCATTTTGATTTTAATTGACTATGGTCTTAGACCTAGTTGTATTTCACCCCAATTTGTTGAAACATATATGTACCTTATAAATAAGGATTCTTGTAAAATCTTGGTTAGTTTAGCTAGCCACAGGAATCAAGCGAAAGGTGAAAATGATGATTGAATCTTTCCCTCTTGAAATGAATGGATTGCATACACATGTAGCCCTGAACCTACTTCCTTTGGATTCATATGACATGCTAATAGGCATGGATTAGTTGGATGCCCACAAAAAAACTTGGATTGTTTTCATAAGACCTTAGAATGTGAAGATGATGAAGGAAACTAGAGGGTGCTATAGGGCATATAGAATCCTATATCATTAAGGAAAATATCAGTTGTACAACTCAAGAATTATAACAAAAAAGGGTTTCCCTTATATTCTATACAAGTGTTAAATTCAGTAGAGAGAAACAAGCTAAAAATTGAATATTAACCAGTGTTGTATGAATTCAGAGATGTGTTTCTAGAAGAGGTACGTGGATTTCCTCCTAAGCAAGACATCACTTTTTCATCGAGATAATATCGGGAGTAGTACTGACATCTAAAGTTCCCTATAGGATGAGCACACCAGAGTTGGTGGAATTGAAGGTGCAATTAAAAGAGATGTTGGAGAAAGGGTATATTAGGCCGAGTTTGTCCCCATGGGGAGCACCAGCACTATTTGTAAAGAAGAAATATGGTAATATGTGGTTTTGTGTTGACTACAGAAATTTAAATAAAATGACCATCAAGAATAAATACCCACTTCCCATAATTGATTATCTTTTTTATCATCTCATAGGATCTACAATATTTTCTAAAATAAACTTGAGGTATGGATACCATCAAGTTAGAATTATGGAGAAATATATCCATAAAATGGATTTTAGAATGATATATGGAAAATATGAGTTTGTGGTGGTGCCTTTTGGTCTTACCAATGCACCAGCCACGTTCATGTGTTTGATGAACAACGTTCTCAACAAGTATTTGGACAAGTTCATCCTTGTTTTCATTGACGATATTTTGATTTATTGTAGAACCAAGGAGGAGAATGTGGAACACCTTATATTGGTTCTACAGGTGTTAAGAGAACACCGGTGGTATGCTAAATAAAACAAGTGTGATTTCTTTAAGAGGAAAATCCAATATTTAGGTCATGAAATCTAAGAAAAGGGAGTGGATGTGGACCCAGAAAAGATCAAGGAAATTATAGATTGGCCAACCCCCAGAAATGTAACTGAGGTGAGATTATTTAAGGGATTCTCCAATAGTGGTCACCCCATCAATTCACTACATAGAAATGGGGTTAAATTTGTATGGTTAGCAGAATGTGAGACCAACTTTCAACAACTAAACCATCTATTTACTAATACCCTTGTCCTGAAGATTGCATACCTTGAGAAATATTTACTAGTTTGAACATATGCTTGCAAGGAAGGACTTGGTGGATTCCTCATGCAAGAAAGACATCTGGTCTGTTATGAATCAAGAAAAATAAATGAGCATGAGAAGATTTATGTTACTCATGACTTAGATATTGCAACCATTGTGCATGCTTTGAAAATGTGGAGACATTACTTGCTTGGGAGAAGATTTGTCTTAGTGAAAAATAATTATGGGTTGAAATATCTCTTTGACCAGCCAGTTTAAAGCACCCAACAAGCTAGGTGGATGCAACTTATCGATGAGTTCAGTTTTGAAATCAACTATGTAAAAGGGAAGGAAAATCAAGTGGCAGGTGCACTCAAAAGAAGTGTGTAGATTACACTTGGAAACAACAAGCATGTATGAATATGGTATCAAGCCAAGAATCCAATTTCTTTTACAGAGTGATGAAACTTCAATATAATAAAAGGGATCTTGTATCAAGAGACTAGGGGGAACAAATATGAGGGATACTAGCTCATGGAAGATGGACTATTGATGTACAATAATAGGATGTACATACCCAATTCAATAGAGATGAAAAACCTCATAATGGATGAATTTCATAAGAGACCTTATGTGGGTCATCCTAGTTATCGAAAGATGATAATAGTAGAAAGTAAATTGAATTATTGTCCAGGAGTGAAAAATGATATAGCAGAATATATTTCTATTTGTTTGGAGTTCCAACAAGTTAAAGTTGAGCACAAACACCCATCAAAACTGTTGCAGCCAGTGCAGATCCCAGAATGGAAATGGGAGACTCTGTGGACTTCATTAGAGGACTACCAAGAACATTGAAACAACATGACTCTATTATGGTGGTGGTGGAAAAGATGAGTAAGTCATCTCACTTTATCCTAATTAAATCTACTTATAAATATATAGACATTGTTGATGTTTTTATAAAGGAAATTTTTCAGATTGCATGGCATGTCCAAGATAATTATCTCATATCAGGATGCTAAATTCACATCAAACTTATGAAAAGGCCTATTTGTAGGCTTTGGAATGAAATTATCCTTCAACACTACTTACCATCCTCAAACAAATGGGAAAAATGAGAGGGTAAATAGAGTGTTGGAAGATATGTTTAGGATGCATGTTAAGAACCAACCCAAGAAGTGGGAAGAATATCTACCCTTGGTAGAATTTGCCTACAATAATGGCTACCAAGAGTCACTAAGGATGAACATGTTTGAGGATTTGTATGGTAGAAAGTGTAGGATTCCAATTAGTTGGGAAAATATGGTAGAAAGGATCACACTTGGACCTAAAATGTTGAATGAAATGGAACGGGAAGTAGTTAGAATCAAGTAGAATATGAAATTAGATCAAAACATATACAAAATCTATGTTGATAGAAAAAGAACTCATAAAGAGTTTTAGGTGGGAAATCATGTGTATATCAAGGTTAAGCCCAAGAGGATCTCCCTAAGAATGGGAACATGTGCCTACCTGGCACCCTACTATTGTGGACCATTTGAAGTCCTAGAAAGAGTGGGATCGATGGCATACCAACTTTTTGTACCTCCTATTGTTATAGCTCATAATGTGTTCCATGTATCCTTGCTTAAGAATTATATTCATGATTCTAATCATGATATTGATTGGACTATGATATAGGTGGAATCATAGGGAGAATTCAACCCCAAGCCTCAATGGATCTTGGACAGGAGAGAGACACTATTATGAAACTGAGTCGTAGTGAAACTCAAGATGCAATGGATGCACTTTGGAGAAGATCAGGCCACATGGGAGCTGGAAAATGCCATGAGGACAACATACCCATTTTTTTTCTATATAAAGTTGTGTATACGATGGTAAAACATGGAGGATGGTGTTTCTTTAAGGGGGAGGGGAATGTAACACTCCATTTTCCCCCAAGTATGTAATTATTATTAAGATTTAATGGTTGTGGTTTATGGATAGTGTAATTTTTTTTTATGTTTAATAATAATTTTCCAATGAGTTGAATGAAGGGGAAGCCTTGAAGTAATTTGCATGATACCATGAGTGGAAATGGGTGAGGGGCAATTGGAAATTGCCTTGTTTTCCAAAAATAATTTAAACTTCATATGAGAAATTATGGATAACCAAAATTTGTTGGAAGTATTTTATATTCCTTTGCTCAGAAGAAATTAATTAATGAGATGAGACATGGTGGTTGGGAAATTATGTCTACCCTCATAATTGTACAAGGGGAAATGTTTTGGTCAACTAAGGCCATCATTCAGAGGTACACCACAGAGGTTCCCATTCAATTTGAGAGCTTGACTCCCAAACTTTTCTGACAGAAGAATGTGCAGGAACCTGAGGAAAATGGGAGAATTTCCCAGACGGAAGAGGGGGACACACGAGTGCAGGTAGAGCATGAGAATGCAAGGAATAAAAAGGGAAAAATGGGAAGTTTCTGTGAGGAAAATAGGAAGATTAACCAATGATCTTGTGGTCAAATTTGGAAAAGAGAATACCCAATACTAGACTTGGGCAGAGAGGGTCGTGAGTGGGTTCTTGTTGGAAATATATCGACACTAGTAAGGAGATGACACTGAGGGACTGTATAGAAGTGAAGTTATTCCCTTCTGTAGAGGAAACGCAATTTGGAAGGAACCTGGTAAGCTCGTGGTGGCCCCAGAATCAGTGGGTAAAGGGGATTTATATTGTTTCCTATCAATGAAGGAGAGTAGCCTTCATGATTAGACCCAAATCCTATGAGCTATCCTGTGAGATTACCCTAGTGGTATCATGGCCTAGCACAAGGGTGGTTTGTGGTAGAAATTATAAGTGAATCAGAGCCTACGGTTGGGTGGAAAGGCCTTCACCCTTAGTGAGTTAGTTGGCTAATTTTTACTTTGAGACAGATAAGTGTTCATAGTTTTCTTTGCAAACATTTTCTAAATGAATATTAATTTATTGCACCTTCGATTTGTGAAATTTTTGAAGGTGGTGCATGAATTATTAAGTCTAATTTTTTTTTATTATTGAGCATCGTCTCATAGGGGAGAATCCCCATTATTTTCAGGTATAATATACCCAGCTTTTAGGGGCCTGAAATCCTATGATTTTCCCTATGCTTTGAATGGAAACTTTGCAGGATATAAAAACCTTGTTTTCGGGTTGTCATTAGGAGTTTCCCATTTTTTTTAAATGTGTGGTCCGATGTCCTGAAAAACCCTAGAATGGAATTCTTTGTTCACAGTGGAGAGAGGTGAAGATTTTATTCACCCAGGGAGGAAGTCTTTCATATAATTTTTCTTGACTGAGTCATGGCGAAGTTCAAGTTGAGCTTAGAAGTCTTCCATTTTTTTTCATGTATATTGGTTAGAAGGGTCTCTGACCATATATCTGAATTGAGAGTGAATCTCAACCCTTTTTCAAATATATGAATTTTGGAGAGTCATTTGACATGCATAAATTTGAGTCTGATGGAGATATTCCAAATACGAAATCCCGAGTAAGCAAGAGTCATTGATCTTCCATGCATCAAGACTGAGAATATTTGGACCATATATCTTGTTCTGGACCTTTTTCATTAAGTCAGTTGGAATGCGAAATTCGGAAGGATCCACGAAATTGGTGTGGATAACGCTCTCGACAATGTGAAACCTAAAGATGAGAACCTGAGTGGGCTAGGAACAAATACTTTCCATAGGGCCAGAATGGAACTTGATATGAGTCATCTATTTAAATTTGAACCCGGTCTAGTTGAAATCTCATCGAAGTCTTGTCGAAAAATTAACTGTCATGCAAATTTGAAAACCTATTGGGATCTGGACCATCTGATCAGAGAACCGTCAGTTGTCATATCTGTCAGAGATTTCTTATTGGAAAGTTTTGTTCAGAATGGGATGAGAGTATCGGGTTTATGAACAAGTGAATCCGATCGAAGTAAAGGTCATGCACCTTTCTAGTACAAAAGGATCTGGGTCGCCTGATTGACTTAATCATGACCGTCAGATCAGTCGAGACCATGAATCTTCATTAAGAACTAATAAATTTGGGAAATCTGAGTGAATATGGACCATAGATCAATGTAGACCCTATCCATGGGAAAAATCAAGTCGTGGGAGTGTTCGTTAACTATCATGTGGTTCAATAAGACCATGGAGATCTCATATGTTGTTTTGGCGCGATCAGAGCCATTGGATTTGTAGAAAGTAGGGAATTAGGGGAAAACCATTTGGAAGATTGTTTTTGTTGAGACTACATGGATTTCATCCTGAATGGGATATTCAAACTAAATATGCATCATCGATCTCCAATCCCGAATAGATGAGGATCGTCGATCTGGGTTAGGTCTTGAAGTTATAAAATGTTGTGTTGAGTTTTCATTCAGGTTTGCCTTGGCTTTAGACTTGGTTTGTGCCATGCCATATGGCACGTCACTACCTCATGAAAACATACATCCTTTCCCTTACAACTAGCTTAGATGTCACAGATGCACATGGAGATGAAGAGGATAGTGGGCGGATTGACCTAGAAGCTTTAAGGGACCATAACTTTTGATCTCGAACTCATATTTTAGAATATTTATAGTCATCAGAAATATCTTGAGGGGAATTATTCACATCAGGGCGTAGATTGGGGAAAGATGTTGGATTTCAAAGAGGAAATTTTGACATCCCACCAACCTAAGTAGGGTCTTGGGATTCGGGTGTGCTGCAAGTTTTACACTACATTTGGTGTATTTTTCATAGTATGTTTAAGTTACCGGTGGGAATTATATTATATGTTGTATTTGGGTTTCATGAAATATCGTGTATGACTTGATGTCTTAGACTTTTTTATTTTAAATATTGTGTACACATGAGCTAGTGAAGATGAGTTGTAATTCTTCCTTTAATGGTATATTCTTTAATGATGTTGCATGTGCATCCCCTTTAGTGATACAAGATGTAGACTCATGTTTTGTTTAATTGAGCATGTGAGATGAATCCACTTGGTTGAGAGATAGTATATATGTGATGCACATTAGACTTAGACACGTTACACTTAGGCCCTACATGAAACAACTTAGGAACATTGGGCTTAGGTTCTAGCTGAAAATGATGTTTATGCAATGGAATTGTCGTTTTTATGTCAATATATCAATGACATTTTAACATGGATAAAATGGCATATAGTATGTCAATAAATCAATGCGTGATTAAGAATTATTCCAAAGTCAAAACCTAGTAAAATCTCCAAGCACAAAGTACAATCTCCAACTTATTTACGATGATACAATGTTTATAAGTGTCGATAAATCAATGTTAGTAAGGGTTTTTCTAAGTTACAACCAATTCTAAGACCAAAAGGACACAAAAAGTTCTTGTTGAAATTAATATTGTAATAAACATCATTTTTTTAACCCCAAATGTAGTGAGATGTTTCCAATTGAGCCTTTATCTCACTGATCTCAACCATGCTTCGGCTTGCAACGAGTATATCATCAGCAAATAAAATTAGGATACTGAATATACTAATAACATTATAGTCATACTTAGCCCTTGAAATATTTTGGCTCGCCATGAAGGATTCAAACCTCTCGTACAATTGCTTGGGTACCTTTATGCCATACAATGAATCCTCAAGCTTGCAAACAAATATTTCGTTGCGATCTTGAAAAAACCCTTACAGTTGTTCCAAAAATACTATATCTATGTTAATGACGATTTTTTGGGTAGTGGGATCCCACACATTACATCCCTTTACACCATCATAACTTGAAGAGATATAAAACAAGCAGGAATTCAGAAACAAAGATTCTAAGTCTGGAAATAATTTACAACTTAGCAATACTTGCAACTCTTTCTTGTTCATATGACCTTGTTTCTTTTGTCATAAACAAGAAGATACATATGTTACCTAAAATGTGACTTCAGTATTTCCTTCCAGCTTATAAAGGTTATCAACATGTGTTGCCTTCATCACTACTAAACTTCCTTTCAACACTTTGAGTGATCCACCTTGACCTGTATATTTATATCCACCAGAATACAAAGCCCCTAATGAAATCAAATTTATCTTAAGTTCAGGTACAAATCTTACATCCGTTAATTCTCTAAAAATACCCTCAAACATCTTGATTCTAATTTTGCCAACCCCAACAGTTTTAAAAGGAATACCATTTCCCATAAACACTACACCATCGTCAACAAATTGGTAAGAAGTGAACCAACTTATATGTGAGCACATGTGGTGGGAGGTACCTGAATCTAACTGTCATTATTCATGATATTGTAAGCTACTAGAAATGGATAGAACTTCATCAGTCATACATGAATTTGTTGCGGCGAAATTTTCTTCCCTTGTAGAGTTCTCCTCATATTCTTTTATTTTCTAGTAGTCTTTCTTGAGATGCATTGTCTTTCAACAGTACTAGCATTTTTCTCTACCCTTTCTACCTCTTGACTTAGATCATAAAGAACTTCTCTTATTCTTCTCTTTGGGACAACCTTTGATTACCATCACCTCTAAAGTTGAGGTTTCTTGGCTAGATTTTCTCCTCATATCCTCGGCCAACAAATCTCCCACAACAGAGTCATAATCTAAAACATCTTAGCTAAAGATAATAGAGGTAACTAAATTATCACAAGACTCGGGAAACAAACACAATAGTGTAATAGCCTTATCTTCATCTTTGAGTTTAACTTCCATATTAGTCAATTGAACTATAAGGGTATTAAAGGTATGTAAATGGTGAGAAACTTGTGTACCTTCTTTCATTCGCAGACTGTATAATTGTTTCTTCAAGTAGATTTTGCTCGTTAAGGTCTTCATCATATACATACTTTACATTTTGCTCCATAATTTTGTTGATGTATCCTCTCCTACGATATTAAACAAAACTTCATCTTGAGTTTCCATAGCTCAAAGTTGTTTTTTTCATTGAATTTTTCCAC
Organism: Picea engelmannii; assembly: GCA_009831015.1. Classification (NCBI taxonomy): domain Eukaryota; kingdom Viridiplantae; phylum Streptophyta; class Pinopsida; order Pinales; family Pinaceae; genus Picea; species Picea engelmannii. The sequence goes on from ML800863.1 coordinate 373,080, forward strand.
TTCAAACTTCAAACTCTG
>ML800863.1:378630-388847 GCA_009831015.1 Picea engelmannii
GAAACAAAATAACATATAAACATAATAATCACCAATAGCTCATAAACAAAATCCACATATTGGTTGGTAATTGGTGGGATATTAACCTTACATAGGATGAGTTTGGTGGCCACTTCGCATTATCATAATGAACTAGTGAGAGGTGTTGTCATTGCAGAGTGGGAATATGGGAGTTATGCTCGGAACTGGATAGATGATATCAATAACTTTGGTGTTATACATCAAATGAAGGTCAATGTCAACGTGCTTTGGTTAAATCGTATGGAAATTGTAATGATGGAGGAGTGGGAGATCACGGCTCCTAGTGGAGATGGTTTTCTTAAACGACGAAGTATTCTTCAGGCGAAGACTCCTCTATGGGGGGTTGAATTGGGATCCTCAACAATCGAACTCAACATATTTTTCAAGATAGTGGTTCTCAGGCTCCTCTATTGATTTTCCTCTCTGGAAATTTTCTTGATTTTCATCTCTATAGTTGTGGCTTTTGCATTGTATTTTAGGGATCTTGGGTCATTGCTTTTGGTTTATCCTTCCACTATCAAGTTGTGCCCTGAGTGGTGGTAGTCTTTCAAGCATAGGTGTGTGCTTTATAGTTTAGGATTAGTTTTGGCTTCCCTTGGGTCACATCGGTTCTGTCATTCTCATAGCCCTGGTTTTGTTTCTCTCCCCTAAGGGGCCCAGTTTTAGTTGCAATTAGTTGTTATAAGCATCAGCGAGGGGTAAGGACACTCTCCTTCGAGGTTCAACTTCTTCTTGCCTTCGCTCCTTTGAGATTATTATGGAAGACAATGTGGCTAAAGACATTTCAAAATATAGTGCCTATGGGGCTAAGAGGAGAGCCTCAACTAAGCCCCCTTCAGCCAATAGGGCCAAGCTTTGGTTTCAATGTACAAGGGAAAATAGGTTCGTGGACCAGGCCAGGAATTTTTAATAGTGGTACATTCCTACAAATGCAACAAAAAATGGAGAAGTTACTGAATTAGGCTTTACAGAAATAAAAGCAAACTCTAAAGCATCAAATCAAGAAAGAATTATAATATTGGGTATTAGACTCCGGATTCTCAAGATCTAGAGAAACCAAGTATTCATAGCAATGAAATTTTATTGGCTAGGCAAAACTCTCATGGTGCTTTCTATGAAGTACAAGGAAAACAAGCAAGCAAAATCTTTGGACAAGATTAGATGGTTGGAAGCTAAATTTATTATCCTATGCAAAATAGCTTTTAAGATTAGCTTCAAAATGACAAGACTAGGATCCAACCAACCAATGATGAGGATACAGTCGAGGTGGAAGGAACTTCAAGATACCCAAAACCAACTCCAACCCAATTATAGTGGGTGATGCACCTGGAGAAGACATAAAGGGCAAGGCTAAGGTGTACGAAACTCTCAACCAATTTGACCCAACCAATCTCATTTTTTATTCGTTTGTCTTTTTGCTTTTTGAGTGATTTGACCCTCGTTTATAACAAAGGCATATGGATTTCCAATTATAATGTTTTGATATAGAAGATGTAGTGACCATGACAGAAATGGGAGTTACTATAATCACATGCTTCAAAGAATCCTTTATCAGTCTCATCGTTGAAAACACGCCACTCTTTCAAATAGTTATTTCTTTATGAATAAAATATTTCATCGTTAACCAAACGTGGATAATACTTACATAGATTATAAGCAGATCTGCCAGCAATTATGACCGTTTAGATGATATATGTCATATATTATATTTGAGTGACGGGCTTTCTTCCAAATTTCTGGTGGAAATATCACCACATCGAGAGTTGATTGTGTTGGAGTGCGAGGACATCTCATGGGAGCCATCCAATTGCTCCTAGATTCCCTTGCCCTACCAAGTTTAGTCCCCTTCATTAAAGTAGATGTTTCTCAGCGCCCCGGCTGGCGACAGGGGACGCTGTAGAAAATTCGGAATCATAATAATTTGTATTATATTATATGCTTCGCATGTGCTAATTTGACATGGCTGTGTGCTCTTTCTTTTTTCTTCCTCTAACGTTTCAACTAACAATCAGAACCTCCTTTTCATATATATATATATATATATATAATCAATCAAAACCTCCTTATATATTAAGCTAAGTTTAATATATTGAAAATTAAATTATTCATTGTTTAAGCATTAAGTTTTTATGATAAAAAAAAAAAAAACTCTCACCTCGTGCTACTTCAACTTTCACCTTTCCATCGTCAAAAAAAAATTCAATAATGCAACCAAATCCCATATATACAATTATCTCCAAAGTCACAATGCAACTCTCTTTACACTACTTGCCAAGCCTGCCATATTGTTTTAAGGATACTTGAACCAAAAAAATTCAATAGTGCAACCAAATCCCATACATACAATTATCTCCAAAGTCACAATGCAACTCTCTTTACACTACTTGCCAGCATACCATATTGTTTTAAGGATACTTGAACCAAGAATTTTAAAATCTTTAGTGACACCAACCATGTCATACATAAGGGCAACCATGTCATAGATAAGGGCATGATGTGCCATTTACATGGATAACACTTTGATTGTAATAAAGTGTTAGTGTCTCTCATGATGCACTTCCACTCATGACCTAGGCATCACATTTAGTGGCCAAGGCTTTCCCTTGGTCATGCATATCAATCAAACCAAGTCCTCTTTTTTTCTTGGACAAAATGTAGTTGACCCCCCCCCAAAAAAAAGGCCTCTCTTCACATCTTCTATGCCAAGGAATTAAATGTTGAAGTAGTGTATGGGTTGACATCATAAATGTGGAAAATATTAGCAGCGTAAGTAATGCATTGTGATGTATTTGAATGGGAATGAGTTTCTCTCTTTCTTTCGGGTATTGGCAAAAGTCTCACTTCTAAGTGAGATTCTGTAAAGCAAGAGCGGGGGAACAAACCAGTAAGGAAGCGCGTTTGATGAGGTTTTTGATCGAAGCGGACCCACCGCTCATAAGCTTGACAGTGGGGCAGTTTATGCCACCACTATTTTCTTTCTTAATTTGACTCTCTGCGGTCTAGATTTCATCACTTATTCAAATGAGTGATTCTTAGATTACATTTTATATTTAGTGCAAGAATTATCTTTATGTTGTCCTTCAATTTCCTCACTCCCATTTGCCAATTATATATATATATATATATATATATATATATATATATATATATTCCAAAAAATAAATTGTAAATAGTTATAGATAAAATTTTAATAAGAAAGTAGAGAATTAAATCTGAATAGGAATCAACAAGAGCAGAGATGCAATAGTCTATTGTATTTCATGAAACTTCATATAACACTCAATTCATGTCTTAATTTCCATCTACTGTAATTACTACTCATTTCCAAACCTTTTGCAATTTATATTGTTTTTGGTAACAATGATAATTCCTACAATTTCCCTATCCTAATGATGTCCTATTTTGCATAACTACAACTACAACATATTGGTGGTTGTCATGCCCCCAAGAGTCATTCCCAAGTCTAACCTTAGCATCTTGTGGACGTGCGACACCATGATGGTTCTAACTTGGCAGATTGGCTCAACCAAGGATACTTCACCCTGACTACCCCTCTTCACCTAGAGCATACCCATACTTCGTTCTAGGCTATAGACAAGTCACACCCTTACTCTGCGAAAATCAATTGTATCCGTAAACAATTGTTAACATTATTTAACCCTTAGTCATTATGGCATACAACAAAAAACTTGCAAAACATAAGAGACACATATATAGTGTGGGAAGTACCATCAGTACCTAATACTCGACTTCATTTATTATATTGCAAATTTACAAAAACAATGCAATATAGAGAGGGCACTATTGTCCCAATTACAAAGATGGGAAGAGTATCATGACTCCGCCCCATACAATAGAATTGTTCGTACTTGTGGATTTGTCAAACCGAGACTCCTTCATTTCTCCTTATTGTCTCAGCCTGCAAGATGCCCCACCTGTGCACCCAACCTTAGACTGATCTCATGCCTCTTTCCTTGCTCACTTGCTTATGCCCTTGGTTGTGGGTATTGTGCTCTTATATGGACTCCAAGGGTCACATTGTGAATCATCATGTCCTTTGGGTGTGTCATTCCCCTTCGTGAACCATCGCACCCTTTCATTGACCCGGTGTGCCAAAACGATCCCATGCACCCATCAATCGTCGCATCTCTTGGACCGACACACCCCATCCTTGGGTGTGCACCCCTTGCCTTGTGATGGTCATCGTGACTCTTTGTGGGTGTATCTATGGGGTCATCCAACCTCTCTAATGCACCCATGCTTCTAAGGGAAGATGATTCCACTCCTTGGGCATGCGCCCAAGTCGCCCCATCATTTGCTAAATGCAACCCAAGTCGCCATCATCCATCACAAGGGAAGAAGGGTGTGTGCCCCCTTGGGTTTGCACATCATCATCATGCCCCAAGGTGCTCCTGCCTAAACCCACAAGACAAGTTGTTTCCAAACCGATTGCATCCTCCTTATGCTCTCTTTCTGACTAGTCATTGAATCTTCCCAAGGAGAGTGTGCACTCATTGGGTGTCACAGAAGGCCTTATATCCTCCCACACTAAAATTGTTATGCATTTCTTCTTAAGGCATATGTGACAATGTTTAGTCTGCCTATCTTATACTAAATGATCATGTGAAACTCTACATGGAATTCTTGCCACCTTGCCTACTTACGTGACAACTTCGACTACGTCATGAAGTAGCTTGTCACAACCATGTCTTTATTGACAAAAAATGGCTTGCCCAACAAGTAGTAGCTCCAATTTTTCAAAAAATGTACTATTGTAGTAATCTCCTTGTCATGGATAGGGTATCTCCATTCACGCTCTTGGAGATTTCTGATCTCAAAGGAAACTGAATGTCCCTGCTGCATTAAAAAACCTCTATAGGAAAATTTTGATGTGTCTGTCTGCACCTCAAATGATTACTCAAATTATGGATCTTAAACACAGGAGTGGTTACAATTCTGCATTTTAGCTCCCCAAACATAGGCTTGCACCTCTCTGTCCAATTCCATGCTTTATCCTTTTTCAACAAGTCAGTCAACAGTGCAACAATATTGGAGTAGCCCTCTACAAACTTGTGGTAGTAGTTGGCTACTTCAAGGAATACTTTCTACATCTCTTCCCAATCTTCAATTTCCTTTACCTTCATAGGGTACATGCGAATGCATCATTAGCCAATCCAATGCCCCAAAAATGGTAACTCAGTTTTCCCAAAAGCACACTTAGAATTCTTCAAGAATAGTTTGTTATGTCACAGTGAATCAAAGACTAGTACCGAATTATTCTTGTGCTCCTCCATACTTTCATTTTACACCATGATGTCATCTAAATACACCACAATGAACTTGTCAAAAAATATTTAAAACACGTCATTCATTAATGTGAAAAAGGTTGCAGGTGTGTTGCATTGTAACCCAAAAGGAATCATTGGGAACTCATTGTTCCCATACCTCGTCACCGTGGTTGTTTTCACCTCATCTCCATCTGCAATCTACACCTGATAATACCCATGTCACAATTAAAGATTTAAAAATATGTTTCCATTGGCCAACTTGTTAAATCAATCTACGAATAATGACAATTAGGTATGAGTTCTTCACAGTATATTTGTTCAATGCTTGGTAATCCAAACACATCCTTAGATTTGAAGTGTCCTTATTCTTCTAGGAGAGAATTGGGGTTTCATAAAGTGACTTGGATGGATGAATGAAGCATGTGTCAATCAATTCTATCAATTATCACTTCAACTCTTTCAACTCAGGTCCAGACGATTAGTAAGGAGCTCTTGTCGGTGGCTACAACCCATGCTCTAGTGTTGGAAGATTGGTTGTCATTGATGTCAACCCTAGTCATTGGTTTTGGACCACAAGATTGATGAAGGTATTTGGACATGAAGGACAATGTACATGCAGAAGAAAAAAAACCCATGGATGTATAGTATACATCATGTTGTTTCCGATGGTAGGTGGCACATCACGTGGATCCTCATGGTTGAGGAGAAATGAATTTTTGAAGATGACAAAGTGAATTGAAGAAGGAAGTACATGTAGGCCCTGAAGATAATTAAAGAAAAGAATTACAAAATAAGAAAGTGTCAGGTCAGCCCCAATGTTAAAATGAAGTGACATAAATGGTATAAATAAATATCATTATACATTCATTTTATACACAAGTCAGATTTCAAAGGAAATCAGAAGTAAAGAAGGCCGGATTTCAAGGGAGGATGAAGTCTTTTGGTGATGTGTTCTAAGGTATGTTATTTACAGGTCATCTTACCATTTTTGCTATAAATTTTTTTATATAATGATTCATATGGTGAAATTGCTATGGTATTGAGAAGACATATCAAGATACATGTGGTAAAAGTTTCAGCTCTTGATTCACTATAATTATGGAGATACACTCTGTGGAAGATAGGGTTTTTGACCAGTCCTGAAGCTAGTCAATAAATAGGTGTTCTAGGTAATACAATCATAACTTCTTCATAGAGAATACAAATGAAGTGGGACTAATTTAATTGGAAAGAGTATGGACTTTAGTTTCTTTTGTGCGAGTTTCAGAATCTGATGTTAAATATTGAGTGCGAGGCATTTTGTACAAGTTCGCTCTCCTAAATAAACCAGAATTGAACAAGGTCTACCATTCTCTCTATAAATTCTTTTTGGGAAGGATCCGAGTGAAAATTGGAGAAGTTTCAAAGAATACATTGAGTAATATTATCTATAGGATCATATTATTCCAATAATTGAAGAATTGTAGAAATTGAAGAAGTCTCAGGAAGCATTATCAAGTTCTATGTAATGGTTGGTTGATGGTGATGATTTAATGTAAAGTTTCATTATCTCTCATATATTCTTGGGTGGAAGGAAGGGCAAGGATGGAGAGGTCAACCCCCTATTGATATTGGAGGATTGTATCTTCCTTTTGGAGGTTTATCCCTCCCTTTATATTTGGAATTTGTAGCTACCTTTGGAATTCATTACTTCCCTTGAACAATAACTATTGATTATTTCTCATATATTGTGCATGGTGTATTGTGATGTATTGGTGTAACTCTTATACTATTGTTCATTTCTCATTGGATATAATTGAATGGTTTAAGTATAAGTTGAAAATATTTTCAAGTTGTACTTGATACTGATTCACCCCCCTCTCAGTAGCAACATCTAGCTCTATACGATGATCAATAGTGCATCGCAGTGGGAGAAATTTCAAAAACTCATCTGGAATTATGTTTGTAAAGTTACCCAATAAATTAGCGAGCTCAGGTGGAATAGGTGTCCCCACTCCATCCTCTTGCAATTATCCAACAATTGCTACATAAATATGTGATCCATTCCACCTTGTTTCTCTCTTCATACTCAAAGAAGACACAAGTTGCACCTTTCCACCATACTCCCTTGCAGTTGTTCACACAACCAAGCCTTCTATTCACAAATTATAACCATCTTGTCCATCCATGGCATGAGGACCGAATGCATCCTCTTGAGGAATTCCTTCCCAAGAATCACCTCAAAGTCATCCATAGGGATCATTGTGAAGTTATCTTGACCTTCTCACTTATCGAGTTGAATGTGAACTAAGGAGGAAATACTAGCTCATGCCCTTTCCTTAAAGTTTACTTCCTTCACCACAAATCTTCACAGAGAAAATCTAAGTCCCAACTCTTTCGCAACCTATGTCTTTACAAAATTATGTGAATACCCTAAGTCAACTAGATATTGCATTGTTCTTCCATTGATAACTAGATCCACAACACATAACTGGTGGTCTTGGCTGCCAAGTTTTCCACCCAAGGCACCTAATGCAACAACCCTTCGTAGCTTGTTGAAAATTGAGCCTTGCCACTCTTTCTGTGTTAAGTGAAAGGAAAACATCATCATAATGCAACATACCTGCATTATACTTGTCTTTTGCAGAAGATGTGGGAGCACCCCTTGGTCCACCCCTTGGTTCCAAGGTGCATCATCACAAGTCCCTCTAGATATTAGTTCTCTACTAAAACCAAGTCTCTTCTACCTCATGGTTAGGATGGGGCACTTGACTGAGCCTATTTTGAGTCATCTATGGTATGCTTTTTTCATACGACTTCATCCACCTCTTTCATAGGTGCACCAACCCAGGTTGAACCACTCCCAAAATGTACAAATATTGTCATACTATGTGTTATGTATTCGCAATGTTATTCATCTCAAGACTTGTGAAACTTCTCTAATACAATATGTTACACCTTCAAGAGTCATGCATAATTCTAAACTTGGCATCTCATGGACATGCAACAATACGACGATTCTCACTTGGAAACTTGGCTCAATCAAGGATACTTCACCTGGACTATTCATCTTCACTTAGATCATACCCATACTCCATTATAGGCTACATACGAGTCACACTCCTAGTATGTGAAACTCAATTGTATACTTACACAATTCTTAACGTTTTTTAACACTTACTTGTTTTAGAATACAACAAAAAACATGCAAAACACAAGAGACACGGATATAGTGTTGGCGGCACCAGCGATTCCTAATAAATGGATTTGTTTAGTATATTGTGAAACAGAAACATTACAATAGAGAGAGGGCACTATTTTCCCAGTTACAAATATGGGCAGATTCTCGTGACTCTACCCCATACAACATAATTGTCCAGGCTTGTGGATTGGTCACACCAATACTCCTCCATTTCTCCTCCTTTCCTCAGCCTACGATGCTCCCCACCTGTGCACCTAACATCAGACCGATCTCATATATCATTCCTTGTTCACTTGCTTATGCCCTTAGTTGTGTGTATTTTATATTATATGGACTCTAATGGTCACCATCGTGAATTGTCATGTCCTTTGGGTGTGTCGCACCCCTTTGCAAACAATCACACCCAAATGAACTGTCACACCTCTTTGTGGACCCAGTGCACCCAAACGAGCTTGTGTGCCCATAAACCATCGCATCTCTTGGATCGACATGCCCCATCCTTGGTCATGTGCCCCTTTCTGTTAGAAAAACAGGATCGTGGAGCAATAAAATAAAACAAATGCGGAAACAAAACACAGAAGATACACAATACAAGAGAGACATGGATTTACGTGGTTCACCCAATGTGGGCTATGTCCACCACAGAAATTGTCAGGTCCTTCCTTTATTATTATCCATCAAATGAAGGGATACAATCTACAGCAAAACTTGTTGTAACTTCCTCTTCTTTCTCTCACAGTCTCCTCTCTCAGAATACAATATTCGCCATCAACCATAGCCGCAATACATTTCCCTCATAAAAGAGAGTTGCCTTCTAGGGAAAAAAACCCTAACATAATCTCTACCGTTAGATCTTCGACCTTATAATGAACGGTCCATATTTACAATGAAATTACAATATACATTTACAAGGCAGTTTTTCCTTCGGGGGCTTCACCCCCGAACCCCCGCTGGGGGCCCGCATGCCCCCAGACCCCCCAGCCAGGGGGATAGCCCCCCCAGACCCCGCAGAGGGGGTACCCCCCCTCTGCACTCCCCTGCGTGGAAGAGTGTACATACTTATGGGGTGTAAATACTTCATGTGGTATAAACACGGCTAAAAGTAAAAGACCTCTAAATCAGGAAGATAATTAGGCTCCACAACCAACAATCTCCCACTTGGAGACTGATCTCAACAACTTCACCGCTGTTGTATATGCTGAACTCTAAACCTTCTTGGACCTGGCGAATTTCTAATCTTCATATTCATTCTTCAAGACCAACTAAAACTTAGCAAGAACTCAGATTCTCGTTGGTTACTCCCTTTGTTAACATGTCTGTAGGATTCTAGCTAGTGTGTATCTTTCCCAACTTCAAATGTCCATCTTCCAAGACGGATCGTTTGAAGTGGTACCTCAACTGTATATGCTTAGTCTTCAAATGGAAGGTTGAGTTCTTTGCAAGGTGAATGGCACTCTGACTATCACGGTACAACCTGTTGTTCTCCTGCTACTTTCCCAATTCTTCCACAAACCTTTGTAACCAAATCATCTCTTTATTAGCCTCTGTAGCAGCAACATACTCTGCCTCTGTTGTTGAAAATCAAACAACCTTTTGCAGTTTCGAAATCCAACTTACTGTTGTTCCACCTATAGTAAAAACATACCCTGTGGTGCTCCTCCTGTTGTCTTTATCACCTGCCATATCTAAATCAACATATCCCTGTAGAAAAGTGTCTGAACCTCCAA
>ML800863.1:389355-409795 GCA_009831015.1 Picea engelmannii
AAAGTTTTCAAAAAAGAATAGTTTACCTTTTTTCCTGTCCATTCCTCCTCTGGAATTCTACCATCCAAAGAGCTTGAAGGTCCTCTGTTTATTAAGTAAACAACAGTATCTACAGCATCTGCCCAAAACTGTAAGGGAAAACCGACATGCAATCTCATACTCCTGGCACGCTCAATGATTGTCCTGTTCATCCTTTTTGACACACCAATTTCTTGTGGTGTTCTTGGAACTGTCTTCTCTCTACGAATCCCATGGTATGAATAGTAATCATCAAACTCCTTGCTACAATATTCACCTCCATTATCTGATATGAGACACTTCAAACTTTTTCCTGTCTCATTCTCAACTAAAGCTTTCCATTTCTTAAAAGTATCAAAAACATCAGATTTTGTCGAATGCAATAAACCCAAGTTTTTCTAGTTGAATCATCATTAAAAGTAACATAATAATTAGAGCCACCAAGAAATGATACCTGAGTTGGTCCCCATACATCTGTATGCACAAGATCTAACCTTTCATTCTTCTTTTCTTTTCTGACTCTGAGAAATTTGAATCTCTTTTGTTTTCCATAAACATAATGCTCACATAAGTCCAAATCAATTTGTTTAAGATCTGGCAACAAATTTCTTTTGTGAAGGATCTGCATACCCTTCTCACTCATGTGTCCCAGCCTATGTTGTCATAGTGGTGTATCCACTCCTGTAGAAGCTAAAGATATAGAAGAGTCAGTTTTACCAGTACATAAATACAATGTACCTACCTTCTCTCCTTTTGCTATCACCAATGCTCCTTTGATGACCTTCCACATCTTATCTGTAAATATGGATATACAACCTTCACTTGCCAACTAATCTGTTGAAATTAAATTTTTCCTTAAATCTAGAACATGTCTTACCTCTTTCAACAACCATTGGTTTCCATTTCGTTGCTTTATTTTTACCTTTCGCATTCCAACAATTTTGCATGGTGCATCATCACCCAAATGAACCTGTCCAAAATCACCTTGAACATAATCTAGAAAATGTTTCCTATGGGGTGTGGCATGAAATGAAGCCCCTGAATCTACTACCCAAGACTCATAAATATTATCTACAGAAAGAATCAAAGCATCTTGTAACACATCACTTGTTACATGTTCTTCATGATTTCTCTCCTGCAGTCCATCTCTTTATTTCTTTGGAGTTCTGCAGTCTTTCTTCAGATGTCCCTTCTTTCCACAATTCCAACACTCTATCTTTCCAAGTCTGGATTTGGATCTACCCTTCCTAGAATTTTCGTGGTTCCCTGAGCCCTTTCCTCTATCCTTTTGTCTTCCCCTGTTCTCCATGTTCAACACATTACATGATGTCTCACCTATGCTTTTCCATCGCATTTCCTCACTAACGATAACACCAACAACATCATCAAATTTTAAAGTATTTGAACCAGAGATAGAGTTACTTACAACCATGACCAAGTTGTTCCATCTTTCTGGCAATGAGCACAAGATTAGAAGAGCCCTGACCTCATCATCAAAGTCCACTTTTACATAACTTAATTGATTAGTAACCGTATTAAATTCATTTAAATCTTCTGCAATAGACCCACCTTCTGACATCTTCATATTAGATAATCTCTTCATTAGAAATACCTTATTGGACGTCGAGGGTTTTTCATACAATTTGGCCAATGCGTCCATCAAACCCTTTGTTGTCTTTTATTTCGAAATATTGAAAGCCACCGACGCTGCCAGGCTCAGTCGTATCGTTCCTAGAGCCTTTCTGTCAAGAATCTCCCATTCTTCGTCCTTCATGGCAGTCGGCTTCTTTGCTACTCCACCCAATGGTAGGAATAGATCCTTCTGATATAAATAATCTTCCATCTACATCTTCCATAGCTGGTAGTTTTGGCCGTTAAATTTCTCGACCCTAAACTTTCCATCTTCCGACATTGCTCCCACTCGAACCAGGAACCCTCTTTTCCCGCGAGTTACCTTTCGCTCTGATACCAGTTGTTAGAAAAACAGGATCATGGAGCAATAAAATAAAACAAATGCGGAAACAAAACACAGAAGATACACAATACAAGAGAGACACGGATTTACGTGGTTCACCTAGTGTGGGCTACGTCTACCAGAGAAATTGCCAGGTCCTTCCTTTATTATTATCCAGCAAATGAAGGGATACAACCTACAACAAAACCCATTGTAACTTCCTCTTCTTTCTCTCATAGTCTCCTCTCTCAGAATACAATATTTACCATCAACCATAGCCACAATACATTTCCCTCATAAAAGAGAGTTGCCTTCTAGGGAAAAAAACCCTAACATAATCTCTACTGTTAGATCTACGACCTTATAATGAACGGTCCAGATTTACAATGAAATTACAATATACATTTACAAGGAAAATTTTCCTTCGGGGGCTTCTCTCCTGAACCCCTGTTGGGGGCCCGCTTGCCCCCAAACCCCCCGGACCCCACAGAGGGGGTACCCCCCCTCTACACTCCCCCGCGTGGAAGAGTGTACATACTTATAGGGTATAAATACTTCATGGGGTATAAACACGGCTGAAAGTAAAAGACCTCTGAATCAGGAAGATAATCAAGCTCCACAACCAACACTTTCCTTGTTCTCTTCCTTGTGTCAATCATCATCATTCTCTGTAGGTGTGTCAATGAGATCATCCAACCTCTCTAGCATGCACATGCTTCCATGGGCCTACATTTCCACTCCTTGGGTGTGTGCCCAACTCGCCCCGTCCTTTCCCAAATGTAACCCAATTCTACATCATCCATCGCAAGAGAAGAAGTGTGTGTGCCCCCTTGGATTCACACGTCACCATCGTTCCCAAAGGTGCTCCTACCCACGCCCACAAGACAATTTATTTCCCAATTGATCACATCCTCCTTTTTCTCTCTGCATGACTCATCACCAAATCTACCCAAGGAGCATGCGTGCTCAATGGGTGTCACAAAAGGCCTTACAGTTTCCATTTTTCTTTGTTCATAAGATTTATCTTAAAAATAATTGGGGTATTACTACCACTTACACTAGTATGATGCAACAACTTATCTTAATAATGGAATACATCTGAATTTTTATTACAAGTCTCAATCCTACACTCAATAAAATTATCCTTGTTACCTCTATTTTTTAGGCTCAAATTTCTTGCAACCATTCTCCTTCTACAGAGTAGAACTTCTCTAGAAGAGAGTATCATTATGTTTGTTCCCCTTCTATATAGTACAATTTGTGTATTGTTAATTTTTGTTGGGCTAGTATGACAACTAATGTGTCATGAAAAGTACTCATAGTTGTGCACCAACGCCCTATACATATGTAAATGTGAATATTTTGTAAAAGTATATTCAATAAAACTCATATGTACATTAAAATAATTAAATAAAATCATCTAATAATTGAGTTAACATCTCATCTCAAATAATATAGAGACTTTAAATATATAGGTTAAGGATACTTAAGATTTTGTGGGTTACAATGATTAGGAATTAAGGTTAGTTAGGGGCTAATGGGGTTATAATGGTTTTGGGTTAATTTCAATTTGTGATCAATAGGCTTCTAAGGGTTATGGGATCATAGAATAATAATAATCAAATCTATGATCATATTTATGTGATGAAGTTGTATGGTCCTTATGTGATGAAGTTGTATGGTCCTTGGGATCCATATGAATCCACTTACAATGACATCACCTCCTTAAATTTAATCCCTTACATACAATTTCACCACTAATGTACTATATAGCTATTTATCGTAGTGGCATTTGATGATCAACAACCCTATGATGGACCAAAAGTTATAACAACATGATAATATAATATTTTTTACCACTTTCCTAAAGTGAATATAGAGAAAATATGATGCTTAAAAAAAATGTCCCTATGAACATAATTCCATTGTACATATTTTTCTAAAACACATAAGAAACAAAATGAAAGAAACAAAATGAATGATCTTGCATATAAAATATGCATTATACTATATAGAAAAAAGAAAAAATAAAGTAATATTTAAATTGTATAGATGTATAATAGAGCATTATCTTGTATATTTTGGATCTCAATCCCAAATAGATGAGAAATTAAGATTTGTTTATGAGTTTCCACTATGTAAACATCTTTTTGAGGTTCAATGCCCAAATATGACCTATAAGCCCAAAAATCATGGATTAGGGGTTTAACCATGATTTATGTCCCTATACCATTGTTAGTGACACACTAACCATCCCTAATGTGTTGAGTTCAATGTGACCCTAAATGCTCTTGCATGGAAAGGATTCCACTAGTAGGGCCTACTCTGCAAGAATTATTCATATTGCACTTAGTCCTTGAAATTGGGTACCTCTTCCTCTCATAGGGAAAAAATTTACATGCAAAGTTTATACAATGGTCCAGGATCTAGTTCATGGCCTCTAAACACCAAAATCACGGGTTAAGGAATAAATCATGGATTTCGGCCCCAAGCCATGGATTATGCCATAATAATTATTTGTATTGAACTCAATCATTGAAGTTGGGACCTAAATCCTCTTTTAGGAAAATTATTCCAATTATAGGGCATATATTACACTTTAAGGATCTTGTACATGGGTTTTGACACCTAAAACCATGGACTAGAGGATAAATTTGCTAGTTTCCATTGTTTGGTAAAAACAACCTTGGTTAATTGTCAAAGAATTGAGATTTATTACTCCACTAACCAAGTTTCAAATCCCCCTACAAACATATTTTCCTACAATAGGTTATCACATCTACATAAGCTATCCATTTATTATAGTTGGGGGCATGCTCATGTGTAAGTGATTGGTAGAATAGATACCCCTAGTCATGGTTAATTACTAGAAGAAAAAAAATTGTGAGTTATGATACATGTAAAATTTATTAATATCCTATGTAGGATTACGATGATCAAATGTGGAAGAAGGATGATGATTACATGTATTGATCAAACTCATTCATAAAAATATCACGTGTTTATCCACATAAACCATATTCATCATTGTTAGTTCTTGAAAACTTATAACATATTCCTTCTATAGGGATTGTAATGTGGTTTAGGGTCGTAAGCATGGAAACTGAGCCCAATAGTCATGGATTATGTCCTAAATCCATAGTTTTCATATATAAATCATGTTTTTTTGGTCATAAGAAGAAACCATGTTGTTCCAAGTCCCTAACATCGATCACATATTACTCTTATTACTAAAATGTTTCATTTGTAAAGACTATATTGTGGTTCAATGCCTCATTCATGGTATCTAAGACTCAAAATCATTGATTATGGATGAAATCCATTTTTTTTAACCCCAAGCCATGGCCTAAGAAATAATAAACATCTATGTTTCACCTGATCCTTAAAATTGATACATGAATCTTATTACAAAGAAATTTATCCACATGTAAGTCTTGTCATACAATTCAAGGCCCTCTTAATGGATTTCCATCCATGTATTAGTGGTTAAATCCTTATTTTTTCTTCTAAAGTAAGGGTTTAGCAATAATAAGTATACCTATTGCACCTAGTCTTTCAAATTTGGAACATATTTCTTATGTAGGGTAATGATTCCACTTGTAAATCCTACACTATGGTTTAGGGATCTTAACATTTCCTATGATCCTTAAAATCATTAAATTGTGAAAAAAAATCATGATCTTGAATAGTAAACCATGGCATGAATTCGTATCTAACCAAATTCCCTGCATATACCATAGAAATTTCTCAAACACATTTATAAATATTTCCCTTTTTTTTGTGGAGCTCCCATGTTTTCTTTCCATTTTCATAGAAAGATGAGGATTTCTATATATTTCATGAAAATAGGAAGGCACATATGTCCTATAGATGATAATATCTAAAGGGGATACACATGCTACATAATCTATAAATTGGATGGACATGCTAAAGTATGTATCATTATCTATGATACAATATGAGTAGATAGTGAATTCAATTGATAAGGGGTATGTGGATTTATAGGGGTTTGGGGTTAAGGTTAATTGGAGGTTAGTGGGGATATAATGGTTAAAATTAAGGTTAGAACAATTAAGGTTGTTGTTTAAGGGGTTTTTGGTTTTACATAGGTTTAGGGTTAAGGTCGATTGGAGACCATGGTGTTATATGGATTACGGATTAAGAAGGATAGGTAGGTTAAGATTTTATGGTTAAATGGTTAGGGGTTATATGAATTAGGGGAGGTGGTGTAGTGGTTAGTGATTGGTGGTTATGGGGTTATAATATTAGGAGATAAGGTTAGCTAGGGAATAGTTGGGTTATAATTGGTTTAAGTTAATTTAAATAGTTTGGGATCAATGGGGTTCTAGGGGTTATGAGTTAATGTGTACAAAAGTTTATAGCCAAATTTATTCCATGAACCAATATCCATCTCTTTGAAATAAAATCATTGATGAAGAATAATCATATTATTAATTATTTATATTATTATTATTAAAATTAAATATATAATAATAATAAATATTACTTAAAAAAATAATTAATAAAAAATTTAAAAAAAAACACCACATACATATATACATATATTTTTAATAAACATTTTATTAAACATATAAACTATAACAAATCTACCTTAAAACAAAGGAGGATAAAGGAAGAGTAATTTTTGTTTGAAAGTAGCAAAGGAAAGGATTTGGACCCTACCATAATAGAGAGCCATTCTCATCCCCACTTCTAAAGAAATATAGAAATGGAACCTAAAAGTATAATTCAATTCCCAAGTATATGTAAAAAAATAATTTTAGGATAAGTTCTTACTATGGATGTGAATTTTGGAAGATATTAACCCATGTAAAAAGAATGATTCTTCAGAACTTTGTTTCACCAAAAAATTCATACCTTCATAATGAAGTAACCAAAAAATGAAAGAAAGTGGTAAAGGTTACAATCCCCTACCCATATCTTATTTCCTTTGGTAAAGGTTACAATAGCATACACATATCTTATTTCCATTGACAATTTTTTCTTATAGTTGTTTGTACATATATGGATAAACTTCATTAATGCATGACCTACTCCTTAACTATTGTACCACTCTAACAAAATAATTAAGGCATAGATTTGGTCAATAATTTAATTGAAAAATTATAAGATAAAATGATTACCTACTTCGTAACTATTGTACCACTCTAAAAAAAAATTGAGGCTAGCTTTGGTTAATAATTCAATTGAATGATTATAAGAGAAAATGTAGTACCACTCTAACAAAATAATTATTGTACCACTCTAAAAAAATAATTGAGGCTAACTTTGATTAATAATTCAATTGAATGATTATAAGAGAAAATGTAGTACCACTCTAACAAAATAATTGAAGTGTTAGAGGCTAGCTTTGGTCAATAATACATTTGAATAATTATAAGATAAAATGATTACAGTAATTATAAATGAGATCTAACACTCAAAAAAATCCATTTAATATTTGTCATCACCTTAGTGGTTTTCAAGCTTAATTAGTAGGGGATGTTTTAGAGTTGGAAATGAAAACTTTTATTTGCTTCTATCAAAATCATTTAGCAACATTACACTAGTACAATCAAGTGGTTACAAGAGCTAGCATTAACTAATAATAGATGAGTCATGCATATATAGGTAGGAATATGTTGATGGTGAAGATAGGATGAATTGAGTTAATTTATTGAATTCAAATCAAGATTCATGGATAGTGTTCCTTCATGCCAAAGACAACAAAAAAAAGAAATGGGTAATCCTTTAATTAGCATTGATGCATGTCATATCAATATGTTCCATTCATTGTGATTTGAGTTCATTCAAGTTTATTTATTCTTTTTAAATGATTTTTTATATGATGACATAGTTGGATTCACATGCCTTCTCTCAATAATGTATATAGTAAATCAAATATGCAAATCCTATATGGATTGATTCATAAAATCACTCTATTGTGAAGGCTAGTCTAATCTAGTCGAGCTCTCCATAGAAAAACCCTAGACATAGAGAAAGGTAAACCTTAAAAAGGCCTGATGCTAAATAAATGGGCATAATGGATGAAAAGGATTGATACTAAATAAATGGGCATAATCGCATCAATATTGCCATGGAGTTACCCTAACATCTCAATAGCATAAACCCCAACTCTCCATGATTCTAAAGGATTTGAGAGTAATACATCAAGCCCAGTATGGCTCTATCCTTGAAGGGTTAGGGTTAATTCCAAAAAACCCTTAATTGTGAACACTTCGATCTTAGTGTTGTTAGTATGGCTCTATCCTTGAAGGGTTAGGGTTAATTCCAAAAAACCCTTAATTGTGAACACTTCGATCTTAGTGTTGTTGGTCTCAATGCATTCGAGTCTTCTCTTTATCCCTTCACCTTGTGTGAATGCATGTTCCTCATCACTTCTCCTCTTGGTCATTCCATGTCATGTTTTTTAATTTTATTGCAACACATTCAACATCACAAACCTCACCTATTCCTTACTAACATCATTGTCCATATGTTACTTACACATTCTTTGGTGGAGTCTTGGCCTCAAACTTTAAGCAGAAACCTTTACATACCTTTATATGCTAGTGGTATCCTTAACTCATTGCCAAGATAAAAGTTACACATATCCATATTCAAATATAAGGGGTTGGAAGAAAGTTATTAGAATGAGCATACATCAATCTTGATAGAAATTGTTGTTTTCATTGAGATATATTTCCAATGAGGTATCATGCGCTTACATCCAAATGGTGATTGTATCAACTCACCATAATTCAATTATGGAGAGTGAGTAGCATGTGTGAATCTAGCATGCAACCATGTCAACTCACTATAATTCTATTACGAAGAGTTAGTAGCATGTGGGAACCCACTGCATATTTCAAAAAGCACCTTCAAGGTTCCAAGATGGTTTCAAAACCCTAAACTTAACTTTACTTTTAGCTATCAAAAGCCTAGCATAATGAAGGAAAAGGGTTCAACATTTTAAAATATGAGAATGAATAAAAAAAAAAAAACACTATAATGTCTTTTAGTGTAGTAAGCATGATTAATTACTTTTTTATTGTAAAGTGTTTCAGGATAAATATTTGTAATCCATTTTATAGTTTTGTTATTATAATTATTTTATTTTATAGTCAAATCTCTTTGTAGAGGGTCTCTTGTCCCACAAACAAAGAGATCTTATACACTAATTTGGTATCAAGTCAAATTCTTATAAGAAGGGGGTCCATTGTCCCACAAACAAAGAGGTCTCACACACCAATTTGAAAGGATTTGACACAGGTTCTTAACCATTATGCTCACTCAAACTATACCATATACACCATATGAAGCAACACATATCAATTCCACATATTTACCCTTAACTACCATAGTAAGGATTTGACACAGATTCTTAACCATTATGCTCACTCAAGCTATACCATATATACCATATGAAGCAACACATATCAATTCCACATATTTACCTTTAACGATCATAGTAAGGATTTGATACAAGGTCTTAACCATTATCCCCACTCAAGCTATACCATATATACCATATAAAGCAACACATATCAATTCCACATATTTACCCTTAACGACCATATTAAAGATTTGACACAACACATAAAACAACACATACCATATATACCATATAAAACAACACATACCATATATACCATATAAAACAACACATATCAATTCCACATATTTACCCTTAACGACCATAGTAATACTACATTTTGATGGAAAGTATTCAATACTACATTCTGATTGAAAGCTTTGAAATGTTGCGATTGACCCAACGATTGATTCAAAATTCTGATCTTTACATATTAACCTCTTTCTGCAAACTTTTTAAAGAACGCGAAGGGCTTTAGGTGGAGACCTTGGTGGCTTTGCAACCCAGCAAAGTGAAATAGGTTAGAATGTCCAACAACTCCACCCGAGTAATGAAGAGAGCACTATACAGCTCCTTCATTTTACTGTCGACTGCAGCGATTCCCACATCTAACTTCACCTTGTATTTCTTCGGTTCTTCCACCAACTCTTTCGCTTCCGCCGTCTCCTTTCTATTCTTCTGCTGCTTCTTGGCCAATAAAATATCATAACGCTTCCTCCCTAAAAACATCTTTCCCCGCTAATTAAGGCAATAGTCGGCGAGAACCGTTGGACTTCATGGTATAAATCCTCGCCCCGTCATACAAACTGCATCGGATGACCGGGAACCAAAGAATATATTTATCTGTGCGTATCCATCCACCATATAATCCTCGTGCATGAAACAGAACAATAAACAATCCACAAAAAAATCAGAATTAACGATTACGTTATCTTTTATAAAATCTATTTGAAAGATCAATATATTCCCCAGTAAGAGAGATCAATTATTCTGATTCTTTAACAAATAAATAGAAGTAGATGCATTGAACATGAGCACGCTATTAGGCGTGATTTATGTGGTTCTATAATAGCTATTCAAATTAAAATTTTAGATTAAAAAGTGATTAATCTACAATAATAGTCATCAAATTAAAATTTTAGATTAAAAAGTGATTAATCTACAATTGCCATCAAATTAAAATTCTAGATTAAAAAGTGATTAATTGTGCTCATTATCAATAGGTGTACTTCTTTCCACTTAAAAATCTATTTGAAACATCAAGATATTCCCCAGAAAGATCAATTATTCTGATTCTTTAACAAATAAATAGAAGTCGATGCATTGAACATGAGCACGTTATTGGGCATCATTTATGTGGTTCTACAATGTTGGTCCTTGCCAGGCCGTATATTTTTTCCAAGTTTATGAACAATAAAATATTTTCTTCACAAAGAAAAAGCTATATGTCCAATGATGTTGTCTGGATGAACACTAAAATAAAAATATGAGGTTTATTAGTCCCTGCCAAAGGCTTGGGACTATAGCAATGAGTTGCACTTTGACTATGTATTAATTTATTGTTGACTTTAAATTTATGTGCTATACGCTATATCCAATGTGTAACATAAGAAATTAAATATGTATTTTTTTTAATAATAATAAAAAATATTTTTCTAAAATTTAATTGGTTGATAACTTTGAAGTGTTATTGCAGGCTTCACGTCATTCAATGTATAAAATTAATTACACAATTAATAAATTTAACAATTTGACAAAGAATGGAGAACATATTGTTTACCTATATTTATTAATACCCTACAGAAATCTTATCTCTTGCTAACATACCAGTGCCAAGTGTTTTATAATAATGAGTACTGGAAAGCGTGAATACCAATACCAGTGTTTCATAATATTGAGTATTGGAAAACGTGAATACCAGTGCCAGTGTTTTATAATAATGAGTACCAGAAAGCGAACTGAGTGCTTGTATATTCTTAGAGAGACAACATACTACCAGGGAGATGATAATCTCGTAGAGTACATGGGATGGTTTAAGTAGAACAGTAAAAATGTAAAATAAATATTTTTGAGCCGAATAAATATTATATTGTGTTTGAATAGTAAAAATGCAGAATGCAGAATGTTTGGTCAATTTTAATGGTTCTCTACACAAAGTCAATTCAGCTCAATACATTACTAAGTATATAATGTCGTATTTCGTACCATATTCCAAGTTATAGTCAAATCCGTTTGTTCTTACGTCATGTTTTTTTGGATGAATTTCAATTTCTGATCAATGATATATTTTTAACATACATGAATTTATTTTAGTTTTTTTTTTTTTTTTCTTAAGAAACAACATTTTTTTTAAAATCAAAATGTATAAATAGATTTAACTAGATGAAAAATCTATAAGGTTGTTAACCACTCCTATTTATTGAAATTAGTAAAAATCATTAAATATTTTAAATGTTAATATTCACATAATACTAACTTAATTTAAAAACAATAATTTTATTAATTAAAAAATTATAGTATTAATAAAAATTATAACTCAATTTTATATTAATTGAATAATGTTTTTATGCTAATTAAATTCATATATTGTTAATTTAATTTAAAAACAATAATGTTATTAATTAAAAAATTATAGTATTAATAAAAATTATAACTAAATTTTATATTAATTGAATAAAAAAATTTGTGGTCCAATATTGGCTACCATGGACAATGACTCTTGCCCCCAATCTCTTGTACGCATAATAAAGTCCTCTTCTTAATTTAATATTAAAGGTAAGTATTTTATTATTTAACATTAAAATTTAACTTTTTAGTTAAAAAATTATCTTTATAAATAAAAGAATTAGAAAAATGAATGGATTTGTGATTGATTGATAGACATATAATAGTTTTGAAAATGTAAAAAAAAAACGTATTATTATCTTTGGAACATAAAGATATCTCATCATTAATATAAAAAATAGAACTAATATAAAGTTTTTTTTTTTAAATAATATAACTAATTTAAGTTATTCACACCACACAATTTTAATTAATAGAAAGTTTTTTTAATTTTTGTAAAATTAGTTCATAAAGTTATTTTAATTTTTTTTAAATAATAGAACTAATTTAAGTTATTCACATCACACAATTTTATATTTTTATTTAGATTATATTATCTTTCAAATATAGAGATATCTTATTATTTTATTTTAAATAAAATTTTAAATAAATAGATTTTAAAAAGCTAAATAAAAGAAATGGTTTATTATGCATTTTGAATAACAAACAATCCTCAATTATTATCTTTTGATAAAAAATATTCATTACCTTTGCATTTAGTTATATTAAGTTTCATTGTTCAACATATATTTCTCAACTAAGTCGGCAGAGACTGCGTTGCAACCCTTGTTTTAAACTATCTATGTTTTTTTTATTTTCCTGCCATTATCATTGGAATAGACAACATAATTGTTGATTAAATCACAATTTTATATTGATTGAATCTTGAACTCGTGGGCACCCAAAATATTTAGTTTCAACCACCTAAATCTGTAATTTTCTAAATTTTGAATTCAATTCTAATTTAGACTAGTCAACAATTGTCAAAAAGTGAAAAAAATAGACTATACACCTACATTTTATTTTCTTTTGACAGAAAAATCTATATGAAGGAATGTTGTACTTAAAATGATTTCTTTTGGAGTTCTATAAGAGGTGATGGAATCTTTCAAACATGTAGTTTACATGTTTAATTAAATTCATAAATTTATACTTATTGGAAATGGACAAAATTAATGACCTTTTAATTATAGATGAGTTTTCAATACTTACAATTTCATTTGCCCACAATATTTTTTTTATTGTTGCAATAAATGAAAAACTCTAATTTGAAACATTAACTTCCTAACATAGCAAAAGAGGTAGGTTTATCCATGAATTACCATCAAACCCAATGGAATTGTAAATCATTTGGCAAGGGTTACCATCGAACCCAGGCCCAGAAGCAAGTGGAATTGGACGTCATTCTACAAGACTGAAAATGGAGGACCGCAGTTTTTTTAATGTTTAGGACGGTGAAAGTGGAGGACCGCAGTTTTTTTAATGTGGCATATATTTTCATTGTTGTTTTTTGCAGACACATGTTTTTCTGCATTTGGCGAGCAATAAGAAACATATACCTCCTCACCTCCGCCGTTGTATCCAATGGTTTGGTTTCAATGTGGTGTATTCAATGGTTTGGTTTTAATTTCGCTGTAAGAAAATTCTATACTTGAAACCCTAATCTTAATAGTGTATGTTTTTGTTAATATATCATTGTATGTTAATGATAAAAAATTAATTAATATATTAATTTGTTTTTAATAGATTATTAATATATTACTGTATGATGAGAAATTAATTAATATATTGATTTGTCTTTTAATAGATTAGTGTTTTTTTAGTTAAATTATCTATGTGGAATTTTTGTGTTTCATCATAGTTTTTCTAAAATTTACAAGGTGTAAAAATTTTGATATTTATAATAAATGTTAGTTTTTTTTTAGAAAATTATGTAATTCTTTTGATATTAAGATAATTTTATATTCAGATTAATTGTTGAGATCAAATTTCATATGAAAACTATATGATATTTAAATTTTTGCATATATATTAACCTTCATAGTTAGGGTCAGAATTTCAACATATATTAACTTTGAGGTTTACAATTAAAGTGAAAATTTTATCATATATTAACCCTGAGGTTTTTTCCTTCCCAAATTATAAATCATGGATTGTAACTGTCTTAGTTAATCGTGAGAATTTCAACATATATTAACCTTGAGGTTTACAGTTAGGGTGAAAATTTTTGACATATATTAACCTTGAGGTTTTCTCCAACCCAGATTGTAAATCATGGATTGTAACGGTCATCGTAATTCTCTATTTCCTTTTATGTTCCTTGAATTGAACCGTTTCTTAGGGTATGAGGGCAGACCCATTACACCTACATGAAGTTTTGAATGATTTGTGTTCACCATGCCAATAGAGGATGTTATAGTATACTTTAGATGTTTTAATATTACTTTTAAATTGCTCATACTTATATATATTCATACTTATATATATTTAAGTGATTTTTTTTTTTTCATTTATGTATTATTTAAAATTATTTTATTATGATGATAATTGTGTATTTTAAGAAAAATGAATATGAAGTGATTGATTTTTTTTTACATTTTATTTTTATGCTTAAAAATATTAGAAATAAGTTTTTCTAAATTTTTATAGTTTTTATGATTTAACATGTTATAAAGATAATAATGCTAAAAAAAATTGCAATTGAAACTTAATGAAGATATACTTGGAACAATGTAAGAGAAAGTGTTTTCATCCTCTACCTTCTTAAAATTATAAAATCATAAAGATGAAAAAAAGTTTTCCCCTATAGCATTTCAGGATTTGTCCAAAACCATGTTTTTATTTTAGCAATTTTGATTTTATTCTTTAATATAACGATAACAAAAAGGTATTTTTGATATTTTAGATTAGAGTTAGTGACCACTTTATGATATCCTAATTTTTTTGTTCCGGTCTATCTCTTCATTACACCAAAATCTATCCTTTGGTCAAAATATTATAAGTGGCCTCATCCTTTATTCTCTAAATTCGGTTTAGCCAAGAACTAGCATCTTTATGCCAATCCCTCTTAAATAGCATGTGACTTTGAATGGAGTTTAAAGCAATCCTAGAAACTATTTTTTTGTTCATGTTATTTATCTTGAACTTTTACATTAGGTACCTAGTTATAACCATACTCTCAATGGGTGAAAGACCAACATCTATGAAAAGGATTGGATAGGGTGTATTGCTTTGAATTTTAATATTAGAAATTATGAAACACTTTCAAATTTTCTCAATTTTACCGCAAGATTCTCTAGAGATGTTGCAACCCCAAACTTCACATCCATATAAGATAACAAGAGTGACGAGAGTCTCATAGATTAATTTTTTTTCTTGGAACTAAAAGTTGCATTTTTTTTTCTTCTTGGAACTAAAAGTTAGAATATCTATAGTTGTTTTCAAGACCAAAATAGGATTTTTGGTCCTCCATTAATCATTTTCTCAATGTTATAGTTTGAGTTAAGCTTGTGATAAATGTCAAATCCAAGATATTTGTTTTCAAATTAATTTCCTACATCAAATTAACATATAAGTTATCTATTTGGATTAGTAGATAATCATAAAATTTACCTTATCAATGTTCACTAACATACTACTAGGATAGAAATTTTTGAAAATTCTTAGTTGTTTGTCAAAGAGGGACACCTCATCATTAGTGTAAAGAAGAAGGATAGTGATTATTGTATCAAAAGTAGTACCAACAAAACTTGCTTCTTCCAATCATGCCTCTAACTTGTTATTACTAACATTGTAATCTTAACGCTCAATTGAAAAGGAATTGAAAATGAACTTTTAACTCTTCTAACATATTCCAAAGGTTATTTATGGACAATCATAAGCTTTCCTAAAGTGAATGAAGCAATGCAAATGATTGATTTTGTTATTTTAACATTATGCTAAGATAATCTTAAGAGTAACTAAGTGGTCCATGGTTGAATGATAGATTCTAAAATTAGCAACATTTTTTCCTTGACTTTCTAACCATATACTAATCTTTTTTTCCCAAATAATTCCATATAACTTTTCTAGAACATGGCTAATCATAATGGTCTTATAATTTAAGTGGTTATTTTTCTCTCTTCTTTTGAAAATAAGAACAATGAGCCTTTAAGTCCATAGTTTAGGGAACCCTACTTTACTACCATATTGAAAAGCTTGTGACTATGAGGGAAAAAGATAGTGTTTCCTTTTTTAATGATTTATGCATGATATCCTTCGATGTCCTTATCTTTCTCTTTTTAAAACCATTTAATCCCAATTCAATGTCTCCCAAAGTAAAATCCTCTTGCATCATAATAAGGGTTGGGATATTGTTCTCATAATTGTGGAATTTCAAATCATATATTACGGTAAGAATTTCAAACCCTAAAGGAAATAGTGTTATTTTATTTAATTTTTCAAATTAGAATTTACTTTCATATTTTTTTTATGATTGTATTTAGAAAGGTGTAAAATATTCTCTTATTTTCTATTTATATAATACATTGTTTCTTTTAGATAGTACTTTATAACTATTATTGATTATCTCATGGATTTTCTAACAATGTCATCATGTTTATATCTATAGTACTTGTTGATTTAAAATAAATTGTCTACAACTTGAAATGTGTCAAGGTGTAACAATGACATGGCACATGTGAACTCAAAAAGAATTAACTATAAAACATATGGAGGAGGACGAGGAGGATGATTAACATCCATTGAGACTGAATTGGTCTATCGAATCTTAAGAGGGAAAGGGACTACTTGAAATTCTTTAGAAGTTTGTTTCTATGCCCGAAAAGCGTTAAGATAAGATTTCCAACATCGCCATAGTTTTGATGAGTTTAAAGGTTAGGAAAGTTGGTTGTGTGACAAATATTTTGAAATTGAAATATGGTCTGGGTATAGGCTGGAAAATCTAAGAGAAAGTGTTTTTCATCTTCAACCCTCTTAGTGTAACAAAGGTGGTACACTCTTTCGTTCCACATCGTTTTAGGAATTGACCAATGCCTAGTTTCACTATGAAGCTCATGATAATTTTTTCTTATCTTATCAATGCTTATTTTTTTCTTTACACTTGTCAAAACATAAAGATAATTTTGATCTTCTAGATTATGGTTTATTGCCTCCTTGTAATACCTTAATTTTTTTTTCATATAACTCTTTATCACACCACATTTTCTCCTTAAAAGTTGATTTAATAAAAAATTTAATAGTATCCTTATTCTACAAAATGGTCTCTTCCATGATTCCCCAATGGCTTATCCAAGACTGGGCATCTTTATGCCATCCCTGCTTGAGTTGAAGGTGGTTATGGCTAGATTTTGAAGCAATTTTAGGAAGCCTCTTGTCTTACATGTTGTTTGACTTGTTCTTATACATTAGGTATCTAGTCATAGCCATACTCTCAATGGGGGGAAGACTTTCCTCTAGGAGGAGGATAGGATAGGGCATATTTCCTTTAATTTTGAGATTATAGGTTATAAAATTATTTTGGATTTGCTCTATCTTTCTCCAAGATTCTCGAGATATATTGCATCCCCAAACTTCATATCCATATAGAATAACAGATGTAAATAGAGTCTCAAAGAGAATTTTCTTCTTATCCCATATCCAAAAATCCATTGATTTACAATTGTTTTCAAGCCCATAATATTTCCATCATCCAATTATCCTTTTCTCAATGCTATAATTCTAGTTGAGCTTGTGGTGAATATTGATTCCAATATATTTTTATGAAGTCACTTCCTCCAAGTTGTTGTTTTCATAGACGGTGGTATCATAAGTGATCTTATTGGATTTAATGATCACGACTTTAATCTTGTTAGTATTAAAAATCATAACCATATTGGAGAAAAAATCCTTGAGAATTCTTAGTTGCTTTCCAATATCGCGGGGACTCCTCGCCATAACAACGATATCATTAGCATAAAGAAGAATATTGATGACTATACTAGTGAGAGTAGAGTCGACACAACCTGCTTCTTCCAAACAATATTCTAGCTTATCAATGTATATGTGAAAAAGGATAGGGTACAAGGGACAACCTTTCTTGACTCTAATATTGCAATTAATTTCTTTTGACCAGCCCTTAATGTTCTTAAACTTGGAAATAATGTTCTCGTACAACCTTATTGTAGCATCCCTTGGCTCAAAGGGAAATTTTATCTCTTGTAAATTATCCCAAAGGTTTTTCCTGGGACTTGTGTCAAAATATTTTCTAAACTCAACAAAACAACAGAAAATATTGTTTTTAGTATTGTGAAACTCCTCTATGATGATCCTAAAGGTAACAAGATAGTCCACAATTTAATGATATCTTGTAAAACCAGTTTGTCCTTTGGCTCTTTTACCGTGGCTTTCTAGCCATAGGCTAATCTTCTTTTCCAAAATAATTTTGTATAGCTTTCCTAAAATCGGGCTAATCATAATGGTCCTATAATTAGAGGGAATGTTTCTATCCCCATACTCGAACATAATTTTGTAAAACTTCTCTACAATTTCAAAATAGCAATTTCAAACTTATTAAAATATAGTAAATATAAGAATCTCTCTGGTCTATGATTTAGTGATATATATTTACATACAAAGCATGAAATTTATTACACTATGTGCTTTGTCTCATATATGGTTGATTATTTCTCTAGGTGGAAATCATTTTCCACACAAGTGTTGTGATAGGTGTGTCCTACACCTTGCAGTCATGTAGTGGAGTATGGAATAAATGTAGAGAAGTCACTAGTAGGCAATGAATGCTAAGTAGCAATAGTTGGCCAATTAATTATTAGTGGTTTCCAACTTGTAGAATTGGAAAAGAATAAATGGTTTATGGTTTTTTATTATGCCTATTTATTGAATGCTAGGGTTGGAGAAAATTAGAGTGTGAATTTTAAATTACTATTATGTTGCCAAAATATCTCTAGAATCCTTATGTTATTTATTAACTCTCTTCTTGAGAACAGAGAGACTCTGTAATGTATTGTAGTCATTTAATTGTTGAATAATACATTGAGTTTTCTTTAAACTATGGGGTTTTCTCCCATAAGGGTTTTCCCCAGGAAATAATTATTTAATGGTTGTATGTTTATATGTTGTTTATTTTTTTATTTTTTAACTGAAAATAAAATTTGTATTGAAATGTAAAATTTATGTTGAAGCAAACAACGAAGTCAAATATAGATATAAAATTGGGCTCTTGGCCTATATAGTTCCTTCCTATTGTTAAAATTTAATATCTTGAGGCATTTCCAGAGTAAAATTCCAAATAAATTCGCTAATTATATCCTTAACAAACTATCTAAGCAAAAAAAAAAACTTTGAAAAAAAATTATTGATGAATGGACTCATTATATTGTAATTCTTTCTCTATGTCCAACAAAAGATAGTCATCTTCCACCTCCATATGAGCCAAGTCAAAACTCCTAGTTTATTCTTCCAAATTTCCTCCATGTAGAGAATTTGCTAATGTTGATTAAGGACAAATTGGAGCACTAAGGTATAAATAGAGATTAGAGATATTTGCAGTCAACTTCCAAGACGTCGATTGTCTATGTCTAGATCCTAAGAAGGTTCAATATATTCACAACTATTTGCACCAGTTCTAAAAATTTTACCACAATTTGTCGAAGTGCATCACTATTGCCTTCTGTAACTTCTTCATGTCAGTGGATTTGTTATAACATTAATTTCCACCCTATAAACCAGAGAAATGTTAGGATATTTAGATAGAAGTTATTTAAGATCTACTTGGTCTAATGTGTTGTTAGGTAAA
This sequence comes from Picea engelmannii, assembly GCA_009831015.1. Lineage (NCBI taxonomy): Eukaryota > Viridiplantae > Streptophyta > Pinopsida > Pinales > Pinaceae > Picea > Picea engelmannii. The sequence continues at coordinate 409,102 of ML800863.1, forward strand.
AGTGTGTTTCTTTAGTATGCATTTGTAGTTAGGAAATCTAACGGCCACGATATGTTCCCAGCATAGAGTGATCTAACAGTTCATATTCTTCTCGATCTTAACAACCATTGATATGTGGCTTAGAACCCGATTGGTCCATGATATCTAGTTAAAGAGCATGGAGGGTCATTTGTCGATGATCGATTGTGAGAAACTCTCTTGTAAACTCTCACCAAAAGATAGACAAAGAATGTCTAAGAGAAAGAATGTCCCCTTCCATAATTACTGCAAGCAAAGAGGACATTTTGAGGATGGAAATTAGAGGCTACATCCATATAAGAACCAAAATTAAAGTGCATCAAATCAAGAATAAAAATAAATATCAGTTCTTAATAGTGAGACATAACATTTTTCTGATGGAAGTGTTGCATCGTGGTCATATATATATATATATATATATATATATATATATATATATATATAATATATATAATATATATTACATATATATTATATAAAAAAATGAAAATAAAAAACATAACAAATTCATTTCAAAACAAAAAGCTATATTTCCCTCCCGTGGCCTGCTCCATGCACAGTCCACCACCGATTTCAAAACGCAAAGCTATATTCCCCTCCCGCGTAGCCTATGTTGGACACACCTACCACACTTAGAGGGGGGGGGTGAATGAGTGTGGGGCTCTTTTTCCCAAAA
>ML800864.1:0-32505 GCA_009831015.1 Picea engelmannii
TGACGTATACAACCCTGGCATGTCAGGGCCTCGCCTTCGTTGCCGCAGCTCTCACGTTCAGCACAGATCATCCATAATAATAGTACAGATCCTTGTATGCCCAATATGGGTGAATTGTCACTGGAAAAGCCGTAATATTGTTTTGAAAGTCATATAAAAACCTTTGATGGCAACTTTGTTAGTGGACGTTTCGATTTGATATCTGCCTTTATTGTCACAAAAATCTTGTACGTTTTTACAATTGCATTTAAGTAAAAAAGGTCCCATGGGATAGCACAATTGGTAAGACGTGTTCACACTTTTTCACTTTGAAGAGAGGTCACGAATTCGAACCTGTGTCTCTGGGACCACTCCCATATCAGCCAGCACGGAAAGGTTTATTTCAATAATTCAAGACATTTTTAAGACCAAGGGTATCATGAGGATTAACTAATAAAAATAGGAAAAAGGATGAAAAGGATATGAATTAAGAGTTAGGGTGAGGGTTAACTCATAAAAATGGCTAAGGGGAGATGGTAAGAGGATATGATATCAGTTGTGATGGTAAAAGGATATTAACAAAGGATTAGGGTGAGGGTTAATTATTAAGGTTAAACATTGATAAAATGGTTAAGGGGACATGGTAAAAGGATATGATCTTAGTGGTGATGGTAAAAGGATATTAACTAAGGATTAGGGTGAGGGTTAATTATTAATGTTAAACATTGATAATGATGAGGGTTAATTATTAAGGATATTAACTAAGGGTTAAGGGGTGATGGTAAGAGGATATTAAATAAGGGTTAGGGTGAGGCTTAATTATTAAGGTTAAACATTAATAATGGTAAAAAGATATGAGATAAAGTTAGGATAAGGATTGATTATTATGATTTAAAATATAAAATTAAGATATTGATAATGATAAAAATATATGAGATAAAGTTAGCACAAGAATTGATTATTATGATTCAAAGTCGTTTAAATATTGAATAATTTTAAAGTCAAGTCTTAAAGGTAAAGCTTTGAGAGTGAAGTGTTTGTAATTAAAGTTTAAGTGTTGAGGTTAAGAGAATTCAAAATTGTAATTTAAGATTTAAGGGTTGTGTTTAAGGGTTAAGAATAAAGATTAAAGTAAAAAGTAAGGGAAACATATTAAGATTATGATTAAGTTATATGGTTTAAGATTAAAAACTGGAGATAAAGATTTAAAGGGGTTAAGGGTTATTTGTTATGGGTAAAGGGTAACATGTTAGGATTTAACGAGTTGAGTTTTATGGGTTAAGGGTTTAAAGTTGTGTATTGATGCTTCTTAAATATTAGTTTTATGGGGATATATTTTCATGGTTTCACAACTATATTTGGGTTAAAAGAAACATTTTTTCAACTTATAAAATGCCATTTTTTTATCTTTTTGAAAAATTACAAAATCTTAAAATACCATTTTATAATATCCTTATAAAGTTGTCACCTTAACAGTGTTTAAACATTGCATTTTTTAATACATAGATATTGTAATATTGACACAAACCTCATTGTAGGCATTTTGGTTGTATTGGAAAATATATCATTTTAGTGACTTTTAACAATAACTAAGCATATTTATTAGCAAGTGAAAATGTAAATGTTTTTTTGTGTGAGATAATAATACATGAGATAATAAACATTTGAATATATTTTGTTTGAAATCTTAGAATAATTTTTATGACTTTAAAATCTCCTCTCTTGTTATGTATTATCCCACATTAGTTATCAAAGAACATGGATTAAGGATCACAGACTTTATATTTACACGCATCTATATTTAAACACTTTCATCTAAACACACTTTAATAATCTTTCTTTAATAATCCTTGGGTTTAATAAGCCTCTTCCCTTTTGAGTTGTTATGATTGTCCTTTTTTGAGATGTTATTATTGTCCCATTCTTATTAGTCCCTACCGTAGGCGTAGAGGGACTATAGTGATCGATAAATAATTGACTTCATATTAGTCTATCCTTTGACCACAAATATTTCCATATTATCTATTGTTGGAACGAGGGAACTAAAAACATCAATTTTAATATAAAAAAAAGTACTATATTTGTCATGATATGATTGGACAAGGGATTGGAGGTCTTATTGCTAGCTTCACTATTCTCAATGTTATATATGTTGGCATATCCAAAGTATTTGATCGTATATGGTCTTTTTTGAATCATATATTTTGTTATGCATTTGTCAATGGTGGATTAATGCTAGCATTAATTCGAAGGTTTGGTTTAGCATTTTATGCTAGGTAAATTTATGGCAATGTTTGATATGTTTGGCTTTCCAAAACATTCTGTGGTGTTCGAACGATTGTTACAAAAAATATAATTTTTCTTTTTGGGATACATCAGAGTCTTGACACATTGAATTTTTTTCTTAAATGTTTACAATGCATTTTTGACAGACTTAAATGTTTACCTAACAGGCTTGGCAGTGTTGAATGGTTACTTAACATGCTTGTTACAAGACATTTTCTTTTGTTTTAAATTTTTTTATGCTCCAGCGACGTTGCTGGTTCGGTGGTCCATGCTTGCTTTTTGCATGCCACTAATTTCTTATTTGCATGTTGTCATTGTTCTTGCTTGCCTGTTTGTGTTGTTGCAGTTTGGACGTTTGGGTTTCTGCAATCGCGATTGGAACAGCATCGTTCCTTGGGGGGGTGGTTGCTGCTTGCTTCTTTCTTCGTTGTATGTTGTTTATTGTTGCTTGATTCGTCTTTGCAGGGTACCGGTCCTGCACCTGTAGTTGGGCCTTTTAGTGCTTCTTAGCTGGGTTCTTGTTTGGTGCTTGTTACTGTTTGGCTAGGGTTTTCAAATGTTGGGATGTTGCATCTGCGGTTGGATCTTTGGTCACATTTTGTTTTGCACTGCAGTTTGCATAGAATACTATTAAGATAAAATAACAGACTAAAGAATTGTAGGCAGTGTAAATTTCATCTGTTACACGTTGAATCAAAGTTTGTTGGCCTCAAAATATATTTCATGGCTGCCGATGCTTTTTACATGGATTCTGTGTTACTATGGTTTTATAGTTATGACCATGGATTTTGCTGTGTGGGAGATATAGTTGTTCTCTCCCTTTTACTTTCCTGTTGTAAACTGCGTTTGACTCTAGTTTTTCGCGTTTATGTGGTCATTCCGAGTGATCGCCGTTCGGTTGCATAGTTGGCCACTTTTATGGATGCGGCTTCATGAATAGGTTCTATCGGACTATGACAGTTCGTGTTCGGTGTATACATTAGCTTTCCCGAATTAGTTTTCTTTAAAAGAATCCTGGGCAGAAGAGAATGCAATTTATGAAATTATAGGTTTCCTGGACCGCAGAGCCGTCATCCCATACTTAGCTAGTTTTTGCAGTGCGGGTTGACAGGGTAGGCGGCTGAAAATTGACAATCAGAGAGTTCCGCGATATACAAATTGACAATCGGTCAGCAACGAGAGTTTCACGATCATTCCGACTGACCACAGTTGGGTTCCATACTTAGCCAGTATTATGGACGTGCCTTCGCGGATAGGTTGTATCGAACTATGGTGTATACATTTGCATTTTTGAATTAGTTTTCTTTAACAGTAGGGCTCCTCGACAGAAAACATTGAAATTTATCAAATTATAGGTTTCCTGGACAACATAGATTAAACATAGGAAATATGTAATTTTATAGAGTAGATATATACATCCTGCACGGAGTCGTCATCCCATACTTAATCAGTTTTTGCATCGCGTGTTGTCAGGGTAGGCGACTGAAAATTGATAATCAGAGACTTCGACGATATAGAAATTGACAATCAGACTTGCGGACTATTTGAATTTGAAGGCCGTCATGTCCAAAAAAGTTAACATTGTCGAAATAGTTTACTTTACGTGCGTTTTACATACCCTAGTGGACAAAAAACACACAAAAAAATAGTGAGCATTTTTTGGATCGCGGGTTCTTGGGATCACGGGCTTTAGGTTCGGTCCCTGTTGTTCTATATCCTACAAATATCATAGACAGTTCCACGATATACAAAATGAAAATCGGGCCTGCACACTATTTGAATTTCAATGGCTCCTGCAAAACAACTGTCATTCTCAAATTACTTTTCTTTGCATATGTTTTACATACGCTTGTGAAAAAAAATAGAACAATAGTAGTAACATCTGTTACATAGGGCTCCATCCCCGCTACCTTCTGTGCTTCCCAATACACATTAAATATGCTTTGAAAAGTTAGAACCGAGCAGACAGGTTCGAAAAGATGGGCTTTAATAATTGAAAAGCTCGAGGACATCTCCAATTAAAATGAATAGACACATAAATATTATGGGATCTGGTAATTTGTTTTTGCCTGCATTTTAAATTTGCAATTTTTTTTTTCCTTGTGCAGTTTTAGTTTTCTTCAAAGCTTCAGCATAGTTCACGAATGTGTCGGCGACAGAGACCTTGATGTCATGTCCCTCTTTAATATTGTGTATTTTGAAATGACGGGCTTTAATAACTAGAGGACATCTCCCATTAAAATGAATAGACAGACAAATATTATGGGATCTGGTAATTTCTTTTTGCATGCATTTTGAATTTACGAAATACTTTTTATTTTATTTTTTGCTTGTGCAGTTTTAGTTTTTTTAAAAGCTTCGACAAAGTTCATGAACATGTCACCCACAGAGGCCTTGACGTCATGTCCCTCTTTAATATTGTGCATATCTTATATGTCAGATTTCATAATCTGCTCGGATATGGGAATTTTAATACGTGTTGGTAGTCACTATTGAGCGTACATATTCAAAAAGATTGGCATTAATAAGTGAAAATATCGAGAACATCTGTCATTAAAACGAATCAACACAAAATCTATGGCAGACCATCCAACCTTGCTTTTAAATACTTATTTCCATTTCTCTCTATGATCAAAGAGTTGCACTTTAGGGTGCCTTCATTCTAATGTTCCTGGTCATGCACACGTAAGACAACTTAGATATGCGATTGACGAGCAGATGAAAGAATAGAGCCTGGTTTTATGTGACGTGAGCTTTGAGTAAAAAAAAAACTCTGTTATACAAAGAGAAACTCAGAGAGGATGAAAAAAATAGAACAAGTATGTTTTGGTTGGTGTTCTCCTTGTGTTCAATGCTTTGGTTCGTTGAAAATGTTGGCTGGAGATTTGTTGGTTGAACTTATTTGTTTTATTGCTGGGAATTGTAATGGATTTTGAGGTCAGGTGCAAAATAGTTCTTTGTTTAAGTATATAGCTTCTTCCAACAACATAGATTTGGTAACTGTATCGAGTTGTACAGATTGCACAAGTATTTGTCTACCTCAGAGGTGGGTAACATAAACTGTATGGGTGGATAAAATGACATATTATCACTGCAAAAGTTTCTATTTCATAGTATGATGACCTGCATGTGGGTCTGGTAGCCGACTTGACAGAAAGCTATGTTCTTTGTGAAAGTTTGTTCAATTTCCTCTGGATGTAGTTGTAGACTCTACATATTTGGCGTCACCTCTGAACATTCCAGACCTTTCTGTGGGTCGCCATATCTCCATGGCTATGAAGAAATATATATTCTGATGCCATCTGTAGCATTTGATACACTTGCCATACCTGTTCTGGTGCATTCTGCAACATTTGATGCACTTGCCACACCTCTACTGCTCGAAGAAGTTATGTACCTCAACAGAGTTGCTTTTTGCATATGGGTTAGACGTTCCTTCCAATTTACTGTAATAAAGCAAAGAAGTTCCACATACAAATCCTCATGCATGCTTCTCAACCAAACAAACGATCAAATATAGGGAGAATACCAATCACTACGTACTTGAATTATTTTTCGTTGCTTTAGCTGTTGTGACATAGAATGACTCCTTCCACTTTGAAATCGACCTGAATGAAATTTGTAAGTTGTCTCGGATGTCAAGGGTCGGGAACATTGCAAGCAAAGCACCTTAAACCCCAAATTTTCGACAACAGAGGGAAATTAATACTTGACAAAGAATGGAATGTTGAATAAATAGGCATTGCAAGCAGACCATATCTGGAAGAGAGAAGATATTCAAAAAAGTGGGATAGATGTACTTGGCATCACCGATTAAGTACAAAACTGTGAAGAAGCTTCATCAATGTACATATTTTAAATTGGTCGATGACAGGCGAAATCGCAATCGTTGTTGAAAATAGCCTTGGTTGTATTTTGTAACCCACCTTATTTGAATATAGAATAATTTCAGTTTATTTTTTAACAGTATTTTCCAATTTCTGGTATTTGTTTTAAGTCCATTTTCTACCTTCTTCCCCTGTGTGGTTAAACATGAAACAAAAGATTTTGTTTCTGCTGCCCAGTACTTCAATCTAAATAAAACCTGGCCTGTTCTTTGTTTACATTTTACATGTAAGAATAATTTTTCATAGGCCATACTTATGTGGCGGCGACCCTGTATTTAAAGAAAGAAATTGGAGGACCCATCCTGATCCCATTCTTCGGGTTCCGTGAATAGAATTAATAATGAGTAACAACAAGGTGGCTGAACTGTTGACGCAATGTTCCTGTGAAGTTTGTTGGATATATTGCAGCTTCTTCTATTTGATAATATCCGTGCATATACACTAATATCAAAAGTATTGGAATAAATACAAAAAAACTTCCTCTTCAGCAAAGCTTAGGCAATTATGTTTGGGTTTGTGCTATTAAACAACTATGTCCATTGTTCTGTCATATACATCTTCCAGCCTAAGAACTTCCATAATCTGTAATTTATTCTTTAATTACTTAAAAGTCACACCAAATTTTGATTGCATTTAATTTAATTTAGATATTGATGTTTATGGAGAGTCGGTGTTTGTTTATCTCATCGCAACGAATACAAGATGAATATATGATAAGGAGTTTATGTCGTTGAGACCATAATGCAATTTCATGTTTCTTGTTGCGCTATGTACATGTTGCAGTCAAATTTTTTGAGGTTCCAACGAAATTTGCAAGCCGAAAAGCATCTTGCAGATTGGGAGATCATTTGCATTTGAAACAACCAATCCATTAATATATATTACTATGAATACTATTCAGATAAATATGAAAACTTTGTTCATTGATAGATGCTAGTATGAAAAATATTAAAATAGATATCATAACTTTGTCTTGGCCAATACTTGCCCAGTTATCTGGGCACCAGGCCTCGGGTTCGCGGTACCCAACACCTATGTCCCATGTTTTGTCATATACATGTTGCAGTGAAACAACGTCAGTGATTTGTTCCTTTCCATACTTGGCCAATTTTATGTCCGCCGCTACGGGGCCGACGCTTGCGAACCCAACTGCTTATCATTCCGTAATATACATCTTGCACTGAAAATATCTGTGATCTACAATTTCACCGCGGGTTCCTCATACACATTGAATTCATTCAAAGTATCTATTGCTGATTTCCATCCCTAACAACTTCGTATCCTTCCTGATATACATCAATAATGCTCTTACTAGTGACAAGTGGACAAAGTGGTACGAAAGATACCCTCATCATCTGAAATTCATGCTTTAACATCTTCATCTATATCCTCGCACGATGGATTTGACCGAGCACTGTTCCTTTCCATACTTAGCCAATTTTATGCCCGCTGCTGCGGGGCTGACGCTTGCGAACCCTGATGTTCTTCTATGAGATACTTAGTTCTTTTTCCCTTCTCTTGTTCCCGTATATTATCTACAATTCCATTGCCAACATCTTCGTCCTTTTTCCCTTATTTTCTTCCCATGTATTATGGGACTGTAAAATATGGACATGATATTCCATAAATCACGCACAAGTTCCGCATTCCATACCTAGCGACATTTTCGATCGCGGGTTCTCGGGCGTGCAGGCGAGCTAAAAAATGGGGCTCCATTGTTTCGTAGCCTACAAATAGCACCTAGAATTCCGTGATATACAAATTGACAAGCGAATCTGTGGACTGGTTGAGTCAACATTGCACTTCTATTGTTCTGTGTCCTCCAAACATCACTCCCAGTTCCGCGATATAGAAATTCACACACGAAATGCAAAAATGGTGGAGTGCAGATTGCCATTGTTTACAGATGCCAATCCCACTGAAGTATCTAACAATATCTAAAAATTTATTTAGAATACTAAATTAGCACTTATTAGTGACAAATGGACACAGAGGTACGAAACAGTTGGAATTGCAGTCTCCACAATATACAAATTCACTACCGGACATCGTCCGCTCTTCCATCTTACATATTATTCATTCAAATGTTCGGAGCAATACAATTAGAAGGTTCGGGCCTTGAATCCTATGCGGATACCTTATCAGCCTATTTTGGATCCTCCTTTTGGTGGGTTCACGAAATATGTAGCTCTAGCGTTGGCGGGTTGGCATATCTTTATTTCCATCTATACAATCAGACGACAAATTCGACCGACCGTTGTTGCTTTCGATACTTGGCCAATTTTATGTCCACGGTTGCCGCGTTGGGACCAATTTCAGTTCCATCTATATCCTCGCATGGAGAATTGAACCAACAACTGTTCCTTTTCATACCTACCGACAATTCTGATCACGGGTTCTCGGGCGGGCGGGCTCAAAATTGACCCTCCATTGTTGCATGGTGTTACAAATAGCACCCAAAATTTTGCGATATACAAATTGAGAAGTGGAGTTGCGGACTGACTAACTCGACATTACACTTCTATTGTTCTGTGTCCTCCAAATAGTCCTTCAAGTTCTGCGATATACAAATTCACACACGGAATGCAAGGCTGGCGGGGTGGAGATTGCCATTGTTTACAAATACTAATCCCTATGAAGTATTTAACATAATATAAAATATTATTTTCAATACTAAATTACCTCTTAGTAATGACAACTGGAAACAGGTGCGGGTTTCGACATCATCCTCTCTTCCATGTTACAAATTATGCATTCAAATTATTTACTCCATTCCTCCGCAATATACAAATTGACTACCGAGTTCACATCTTGTATTCAAAATTTCCTTGATCTACAATTCCACCGCCGACTCCTTTCTCCTTTTTCCCTTTTCTTCTTCCCCTGTATTATGGCTCTCATTATCTCCATGTATATAATCACACCTTAGGCAATTTTATGTCCACGGTTGTTGGGTTGGCAATCTACAATTCTATCGTGTTCTCCTCGAACTCGCAAGATTCACTGTACCACGGTTGACAAATGTGATTCCTAATATACATTTGCTATGCTATTACTAATGACTCTTACAAGTGACAACTACACACAACAATACGAAACAGTTCACATCCATCCATTCACAACATAGAAATTGACTATCGGGTTCCAACATCGTCCCCTCTTCCATGTTACAGATTGTGCATTCAAATGTTTCGAATAATACAATTTGACCATCCAAACCTCTGACCCTATTTTGGATCCTCCTGTTCACGGATTCACGAAATCTCAAATTCTTAGTCAGTGTTTCAGGTTAGCGCATTCGAAGTCTGCTGCTTCTTCTTCCCTGATATGCATATTGCACTCAAAATTTTCGTGATTTACATTTCCATCGCGGACTCGTTGGTCCTTTTTCCATTTTCTTCTTCCCTTGTATTATCACTTTGTGGTTATATACATAGTCTCCTTTCTATAAACACGGGTTCCAGCATTGGTACGTTGATATATCTTTATCTCCATCTATATAATCACATGACTCCTCCCAAAGACCACTATTTCTCTCCATACTTAGCCAATTTTATCGCCACGGTTGGCGGGTTACGCGTATTGCAATAAAAAAGTTCCAAGACATACAATTTGACCCTGGTGCCCTCACCTTCAACAGTTGTACCTTGCAACCCTATTTTGTAGCGATTTTTTTCCCCTACCCGCGATCTCTGTACTTTCTTGCTATGTAATTAGAAACCTTTGATGTTAACAGGTCACCATGTAGGAACCATCAACATTGTCATTAATGGGAGAAAAACTCGAGGAGATATCCCATTATTATGCATTAAACCAAGATATGCAGAAACTTATTTTGTCCCTTCCCGATTGTTCATCTCCAACACACGTCGTCGTGTTGGGCCGCTCAAGAAATCTACTATGCTTAATCGCTCATTGCAATATCCACCATGTTCACATTTCTATATATGCAATTAGTAGTGTTTAATGTTAACAACGCATCATGCAACAACCGTCCAGATTGTCATTAATCAACAAAAGTCTCGAGGACATCTCCCATTCACACGCTTTCGACCAAAATTTGTGTAGGGTTATATTATCCCTTCCAACCTTTCATTTCATTCATCGTCTGGAACAAACAAATGTCTTTGTAGACCTATGGCAGCAGGTCGACAACAGTTTTGTGGAGATATAGTAAATATGTTCATAGAAGAGGACCAAAGGTTCCAGTGGTCCAGGGCATACTTTTACTATTCATCTTGTTCCACCCAGAACGGAGTGATTTGGACCTCCGTAATCGCTCGTGCAGGCTGTGTCCTTGAGGTTTTTGACTGTAAGGAGGTGGTCTCTTGGTGTGCCGAAAAACATATTCCAGGCCAAAGAATTATTCCACTACACGACCATTCTCTTGTTTCTTTGTCACCTCAGCTCTTTCGCAAGATGTTGAAATTGTCGAAACCAACATTAACGTTCAGAGGACAAGACTGCAAGCAGTTTCTAGAAAAACATCATAACGGGTTGGACATCTTAGCTGACTTCCTTGAAGACCCAACAACAGTTCCTGAAGATATCACAAGGCTCCAGGTAAGTTCCTTTAGAAATCCATTTCGAGAAATTGCTTGGCTGTTTACAATAATAACGGGACAGGCATCCACAACAAGAATTTCCCATATAATTATTTATATTTTGTATTTCACAGTTAAGAAATAATACATTTTCGATTGGGGAAAGCTAATATCCATTGAACTCTGTTCCCAGTTTTCACGATTCAAAGAATCAAATAAATGTTATATGTCATCCTACTTGATTTTCACAATTGTGTATTGTTGCCCATTTCCAAAACTTTCTCTTTCCAATAAAATAAATTGTGGATTCGACCCAGTAACATTCTGGCACGATGCCCTGTGGAGACACATGACCTCCCATTGTTTTTATGAAGTTTTTAATGGCTTTCTCTTAGTTTTCAAATATTTATTGTTATTCAAGGATGCTTCACGGATGTCTGGCCACGCAAGCAAGTTTTTGAACAAGAAGGGCACACTTGAGAAAAAGGAAAATCACAGTCTCCTCATGGTCTTTGGCTCTAAGGAAAATATTGCCTTCCTTCCATGCCACATCACAAACAAGATGTTTGTTGCAGAAATAACAAGACAATACAACCACTGGTTGCATTTTTTCCATGACAAGAAAAAAAAACAGTTCATTCCTCTGCCCTAGAAAGTCATAGACTTCGTGTGCAGAAACATCAACAAGATTGATGAGTTTTCTGCCCATTTCAAGAAATTGAACCTAACGTACACTGAAAGGATAAAAGGGTTTGACCCCAATGACATTTTTGGAGAACATTTACTGGGTGTTGGCTTTAACACCTCTTTTATCCATAGACACCTGACCCAAGACAGGGACAATGTCGACAACAATCCTGCTTCTACCCATTGCGACGCAGAGACATTGCAAAGCGCAACTGAATTGTACAGACAACATGGTAAAGTATCCGGTGAGAAGAGTACCCAGTCCCCCGCCAGCACTCCCAAGAGCACGACACCATGGAGCGTCACTTCGACGGTCCATCCTAGTATGAAAGGAACCCAAAAATCTTCGAACAGAGGAGGAGATAAGAACCCTCCTTGCATAAATATTGATAGTTCTCACAAATTTCCACTGACGAAGAAGAGAAAAAACAATGCAGGCCAGGCGGAGGAACCCGAAATTGACAGTGGAAAACTGCAAATTGAAATTGAAGCTGAGCAGATGCAAAAAATTGGGTTGTCCGCGGTGGACATATCTGACACCAAAGTTTTTGACATAGATGAATCCTTCATAATCTAGAGTGCTATTTTTTACATCCAATCTAAAAGTATGGTCATTGAAAAGAGAGATGTAACAAATAGGAAAGGAAATTCTCGAACATAGATTGCCTTTAGCCAAATGACCCCGTCCAAAATCTTCTCATTTCACCAGGTAACCGGTGACGTTCTTCGTGAATCCATTGGAGGAATGGAGACGGATTATGCCAATCTGAAACAACGCCTCAATGAATTTGAATAGGATTTCATTGCAACACCAGAATTTTCCAGTCCTTTGGCAAAAATCATGCCTTCTACCACTGCAGCGAAGATGAAAGTATATTCTACCCTCCTTGCATTCTCTAGAGCCCTTGTAGATAACAACATCAACAAAAGAATGCAGTTAGTTACTGAAGCCTAGGAAACATCGCAAAATTTAGTTTCCTTCGGAAAGAAGGCCGATGATTTGCTTGAACATTTGGAGGCGAATTTAAAAAATGAACAACTTTTCTATCATCAAGTGTTGGACCCTTTTTCCAACTATGCCCTGAACACATCGGAAATAAAAAGAAGACAGGAGAAACTCCCCTCCCCAAAGCGCGCCAAAAAAGTAAAAGCATGCTGGCAAAAAAAAATTCAGAACCTGCACCTCATTGTCAAATCATGTAAACAAGTCATATCAGAAAAGGAAAATTTATTGACAAGCCTGCTCCAGATGGAGTTAGCCGGAACTACCAACGAGGTTCAAGATCCAAACTTAATTCTCAAATCCTTGTCAGTCACCAAAGAAGCATTCCAGGAACAAGTTGATATTTTAAAGGGGTTGTCTTTCGAAAAGTTTTACGGCATACTTGAACATTGTCTAGATGAGCACGAGCGTTGGGTACTGGACTATACCTCACACAATGGAGAAATTGAACAGAGTCTGCATAGTATTTCAATGGATCTAAGGAAATTAGAAAATGACCTTTACGACATAGAGATTCGGGATGAAATCAACACAACCCCCATGAAAAGCTATATCAAAGAATGGTTCCAACTCAGAATGGAAAGCCTCATCCAGGAAGGGAAACAACCGATCAACAAGAGTCCACTGCCCATTGACGTCAGCAACAAAAACGCATCGGCTTCATAGTAAGTCTATACTGCCATCTTGTTTTGTTTATCATTCCAGTTTAAGTCTATGTTGTCATCTTCTTTTATTTATCAATCCACTTATGTCCTCTTTAAATAGAAAACTGTAACCAAAGACTCATAAGTTCCAATTTCTTCTTTTCAGGTCTTCCTCTCTACCATCACACACTTCTTTCGACATTCCTAATTCTTGTACTTATTTATTTTTATGGTCCGCGGGAGCCCCAATCCTAGTCTATATGAAAAGCGCATTTAAATTTCCACAAACATGTAACAAACATTATTAATTTTTGTTAAATTTCAAAGAAAACTGATTCGAAAATGTCCTTATTGTATACTAAACTTTGGGTTTCCAGGAACCTTCTTGTTTGTTCCAAAGAAAACTAATTCGGATATGCTACATTTATTGTCTCCTATTGTATGCTAATTTTTGGGTCTTCAATGACGTTGATGGTTTAAATGTTGATGTAATTTCCTGATATATGTAACAACCATTATTTATTTTATAATAAGTTTCTATAGTTTGCAAGCCCGCTTCTCAATTTGTATATCGCGGAATTGTCGATGGTTTTTGCAGGGCACAGAACAACAGAGGCCCATTTTTGAAACCACCAGCCCGACAACCCGCGATCCAAAGACTTGCTAATTATGGAATGAGCAGTCCATCCATGCTCTATAAAACATGTGCAAAGAAAACTAATTCGGCAACGCTATATCTTTTTTTCCAAAAAAAAGCCTTAGTTTTAAAGCAAAGTAATTCGGTGCAATAGATGTTATTACTATTCTATTATATAACAAACATTATTAATTTCTGGTAAATTTCTATAGTCCACAACTATGCCTCTAATTTTGTATATTGCGGAACAGTCGGTGCTATTTGTAGACCACGGAACATCAGACACCCAATTTTCAGTGCGCCAGCCCAAGAACCCGCCATACAAAAACTGCCTACGTATGCAATGAGGGCTACAAATTTCGTATCTATAAAACTAAAAATTTACTTTATACAAATGCATATTTTGTATGTATAATTTATTTACTAAATATCTACTTTATACAAATACATTGTTCGTATGTATAATTTATTTACTAAATATCTACTTTATACAAATAGATATTTTGTATGTATAAATTATTTATTTCTGGTGACTTTCTATGTCCTAGTTTTAAAAATAATAAATTCGGTAATGCTAAATTTTTTGTGTCCAACAACCATTCAAACATTGGTAATTTTTTATATTTTTTCAAGAAGAACTAATTCAGGAACACTATGTTCTGCACGAAAACCACATGTATTTCAACTTTCTAGCCACCTGCATGTACTAGGTCACATTTACTCCTATACCAACCTAGCAGGGACTACGCTGCCATGCAACACTTGTTTTATAAGCTACTTTTTACATTTCATGAAACCCATGAGCCAACATTTCCCTTTCCTTTTTCTTGAGTATATCCACTTATGCTAATGATTAAATTAAACACTAATGATTGTGAAAACATTTTTTATGACCATTTCATTCTTTGAGAGACTCTGGTTAAGATTTATAATCAACACTGAGGGGGTTGCATCTTGATAGTCCTAAAGAAGCATTTATTTGGTAGGAATAATGTCTTAGTTTTATGGGTGAGGTCTCATACACAACAAGAACTTGAGGGAGTTTATAAATGTTACTTGAGGATGAATGATTAGGGTCTTAGATGAAGGAAACCTTACAATGAAAAAGTGATGATAGTATCATGTTTTTATTTTATTTGTAGTTATGGATATGCCTCATCTGTGTCTTCATTATTGCATGGAACTCCTCATAAATGTAGTAGTATGGTCTTCATTTAACATATTCATAAGATGTTTGGCTAAGCACTTAGATGAATAATCCAATAATATTGTTATGTTAATATTGTAAAATGTATTTCCCTCATTAACAAAATAGATTAAGTCCATCCATTCCTATGATGGATAAAATCATTCTTATGATAATATTATTTAAATAGTAATAAATATGCAACAACAAAAATGTGTGTGTATTCAGAAACCGATTTTTTTTTATATTCCATCATGAGAATATACATATTGTGTCCATATCAAAATTGGATTATCTTTCACTTACAATTCAAACTTTCATTGTCTTTACCTGCTTCACATACTTTATGGTATCATAACTACGGCCTATACAAGGCCCTTTCATTACAAAACTCTATAAAAAAAAACAAAAAAAAACACAATGTAAACAGACATTAAACTCTGAAATATGTTATTTTATCATATAATTTTATGATAATTCTCATAGAATAAAAGAAAAGACCTCAAAATTTAGAGCATCCTTTGAAAGGGTCGTCTTTAGAATTCAATACATGAAGGATATGTCTACATGAAAATCATTCCATATTTTCAATCAAATCTCAAAGTTGAACCATTATGGGTCGAATTCGCCTTACCTGAAAACATGTCTTCCCATTGATCCAATCCACCTATACTTGTGAATCCACAAACACCTATAACTTGTGAAAATTCATCATATCCACATGGAACAACAACGCCAAAAGTGCAACTAGTTCGACCTTATTATTTGAACCCGTCCCCGAGACATATCTTATTGTGAAGTAATGGGTTTTATAAATGTATGAAAGAACTCTAGCACCACAGAGGGGAGGATGGCCCTATCAAAGAATCCCCATGAGATCCCATCCGCAACTGGGGGCATATTAGGAATCCTAATCTTATTGTTTGTTGGTTCCGTCCTGAACTGACCAACTAGCTTGACTATCAAACCTGCTACTACTTCACAAGGGATCTAGACATTTTGGAATATGAAATTGTTTCGATCCACCACAGAAAATACACAAAGAATAAAGGAATAGAAACATTGGAACCTATAGAATCATTCCACCTCCTTACCCAACTTTCAATATCATCTCTCGGATTCATTCCCTAAAGTTTTAAAACTTTATTTACCTTCAACCAGACTTGTTCAGAAAAGGGACAGTGAATGAACAAATGTTGCACTGATTATAAGTTGGATTTGTAGAGGGAACACCAATTTGGGCCACACCACCCTCTTTTTAATCCATTATCCTAGGTTAGGATCTTGTTACTCATTGACAACCAAAGAAGAATTTTTTATTTTAAGGGGACCTTCTGATCCTGTAACGTACCCAGCCACCCATGCTAGGCCACGCCACACAAAACTCTCTCAATTACATCTTTGATACCACTTTGTAATGCACACATGTCAATTGAGGGACATTACGGTGCAGAATACACATTAATTATTAAGATTTACTGCTAATCAAATTCTTGTAGCTTATCAACTACAGATTTATAATAGATTTAGATAATGTCTATAACCATAAATTGGATGCATCTAAAGCATGCTAATAATCAACATGAAATGTAGCTAAACTACTCATTAAAACAACATATAAGTTACTCTCATTTATGCAGAGTTCATGCACATCAATAACACATGTAAATAACTCAGTACAATATAAAACACTTATCTTTAAACAAGAATTGTGCAACCAGATGCTTGGGGCAGACGTTCCACCCAACCATAGACTTATTGTTCCAAATATCAACAGCCAGTCACCCTCGATCTGAGGCTAGTAATCCACAAAAGAGGGTGGTCTCTCACAGTCCACTCACAACTCATAAAACTAATAACCCAACTGATATTCTCCTACAGCTATCTCGATTTTTCTACCAGCTCTCTCTTCCTCCTGACCTGCCCAACCCAAGGAATGCACCATCCATTTATCATGGATAACCCAAGGGATGTATCATCTGTTTATCAAGGATAACCCAATGGATGTACCATCTGTTTATCAGGGATAACCTAAGGAATTTGTCATTCATTTATCAGGGTCTCTTAGCACAGTTAACTAGGAATATCTCAACTGGGAACTCAAGGGAACTTGCTACTAGGAAAACTATCAACAAACTAACAGGAAACACTTGTTGTTTTAGTGAAACTCACAAATGAGTTCACTCTTTAGTATTGACAACCTGGCTCTTCAGTTCTCCAGCTCCAATTTTCTCCAGTTACGCTCCAGAGTTCGCCCACCATAGTTGCACTCTCTTTCTTTCTCTCTCCTCTTCCTTCCCATGCACAAAACTTGACTGCCCAAAAACTGTTGTCCCAACCCATACAAATTTCATCTCTTGTTGATTTCCTTTCTTGACTCACAGTCTTCCCCAAGTTGATTGTACTCAACCCCCATGTGCCCAATAACTCTGGGATGTGACCACTCACACCCAACCTCTTACATGTATTCAATGATTGGCTTTGGGAACACTCAATCAGAAGGATGTGACCACTCACACCCACCCTCTTACATGTATTCAATGATTGGATTTGGGAAAACTAAATTGGAAATTGGAAGGTTCATATACAATTAGCAAGTTTAAAAATGGGTTAAATTAATATACATGGGTAATCCCCCCTTTGACCCCTCTTGGCCATTATCCTAGACACTTCCCCCTCTTGTGGATTTATTCAACCCCCATCTGTTGTCCATGTCCCCTTAGCAGTTGGCATCACATTTTTATTATTAAAACAGTGAAATACAATTTTCATATTGCATCGCTCGGTCGTAGCCACATATTATATCCACATAAGCATTAATTAAATTGGGGATTATAATGGGGATGTTACATTCCCCCTCCCCTACAATTGTGTGTTATCCTCGGTGCACTCTATGTTGATATATATATATATATATATGCAAATTTACATCACAATACTTAGAAATAAAAAAAATTGCAATTTAACAACTCCAGCAGTAGCTCCAACCATCAATATATTATTCCTCTCAACTCATAGACCCAAGGAATGAACCATTCGTTTATCAGGGTTAACCCAAGGGATGTACCATTTGTTTATCAAGGCTAACCCAAGGAATGAGCCATTCATTTATTAAGGTACCCAACACATTTGGACAGGACTCTGAGTTGTGGTTCTGGAACTGTAGCTTTCCAAAATGGAGTCTTGCATTATGCCTTCTTCAAAATTGTCAAAAATTTGCGGGTTCTCTTCCCGCATGTTTTTTTCATGCTCCCGTGTAGCATCTTCAAGACCGTAGTGTTGATATTACGGTAGTTGTGGGAGGTATTAACCTCTACGTGTAACCTTTGACAAGACTAGAACATTTTGGGAAGCACGAGAAACCCTAAATAGTTGGTTAATAACCCTAGAAGACAAGTCAGCTCAAGAGAATAATTCATTTTCACTCACTCACTCTCACGACTTCATAAGGACTAGTGGTGCACATGACTGGAGGAGAGTTGCAGTTGTTGTAGTGGTGACTTGTTCTTTGGTTATGGTTTGGACTTTCTGCTTGGTAGGCTAGTTTTGGAGAGAGGTACGCTACCTTAGTTGGCTATTGGTTCTAGTGATTGCTTCCATAATTATTCTTTATGTCAATATTAAGGTGCTCATGGGTGGCCTTTGTGCCTATGCTTGGGTGACAATATAGTGATATTGTTTATGGTGAAACAAGCAAACCTATTATTTTAACAGGTTATGGGCCCACGCTATCTGCAGACAATCTAACCACTGGAAGGTAGATTGGGAGAGTTTCCTTAGTTGTAGTTGCAGTTACAATCAGAGTTTTGTTGCAACAATGAAACCCTATACCTCTTTTTGAGGCACCTTAAGTGAAGTGCTTGACCTAATTCTTGGATATCCTAGTGCACCCTAGCCAAGCGCACCTCCTGGTACTCTCACCAAACCAAGGTGTCAAGTTTGAGTTTTTGGTCAAAGTCAAAGGTTGACCAAGTCAAAGCAGTCATGAATTACTCTATGAAGTTAGAAAAAAATTTAGAAGGGGCTTTAAACTTCATATCATGGAAGAGTACAAGGATTGACCTCATCCTTGCCCAGAATAAAGTCCTAGATTTTCGTGAAAGGAAATATCATGGAACCATAGTTTGAAGCAAGAAAAGAGAAGGAATCTCATAACGTTGCAACACTGGAGAAGTTAAAGGATAATGACATTAATGTTATGATTATCATAGTGGACTCTGTAAAGGATCACTTGATACCCTACATTTCTCATCTTGACTCATCAAACAAGATGTACAATTCCCTAACAAACCTTTTCTCAGTCAGAAATATTGGACAAGTGATGAATTTGAAGAATGAACTCCATGACACAAAGATGGCAAAGGATGACACAATAGCTTCATAATTTGTGAGGATTTATCAATTGAGAGCTCAACTACAAGCTATTGAAGAATCCATCCTAGAAAAGGAAGTTGTGAACATAACACTCAATGATCTCTCTAGATCATGGGATTCATTTGTTGCAAGCATGAATACAAGGAAGGAGTTTCCAACGTTAGAAGAACTTTGGACTTGTCGTGCACAATAAGAGACGAGGTTAAAATCCAAGGGAAAACCTCGAAAGGAAGAATATTCTCAAGCCTTTACAACAAAGTTTAAAAGACATGGAGGTAAGAAAAGATCTGATTCAAGAAAGAAGTTCAAGAGAGATATGCCAAAGGTACAATGATTTGAATGCCATGATTATGACCACTACAAAAGGAATTGTCCTAAACTAACAAGGAAGAGAAAAGAGAGACATTGTGCATCAACTTCCAATGATGAAGAACCCTCAAAGAAGACAAAGCATGATGAAGCATATTTCTTCTATTATTTGGCTCTTACTGGAACCATTGAAGATGACATGTGGTTGATCGATAGTGGAGATTGAAGGCCTATGACAAGTGACTATAATAATTTCTCAAGCATGAAGGAAAAGGATACACCTCATAAAGAAGAGCTTGGATACAAGAACTCTTATGCAATCAATGGAATTGGACAAGCTACTATCAAAATGGAATCAACTAACTCTATCCATATTAGTAATGTTTTATATGTTCCTGGTTTGAAAACAAATTTAGTATTTGTTTCATGTTTGGAAGAGAAAGGAGATAGAGTATCTTTTGTGGATGGAAAATTTCTTGTATGGTCTAAAGATTCCAAGATAGAAAATGCTATAGTTATTGGAACCCATGAAGGAAGGTTATATAAACTCCTAGGTCAAAATACTCAAGCCCTAGTAGATGATGAAATCAACTATAGTAAATCATGGCATAGAAGGTATGTTCACCTTCATTATCAAGCCTTGCCATCCCTAAAACAGATAGTTGTAGGCATACCAGAATTACAGTCAGTACATGAAGGTGTGTGCATAGGATGTGCACTTGGGAAGAACATTAAGAAATTTTTCCCAAGTAGTGAGAATAGATCCAAATGGATCTTAGACCTAATACATTCAGATGTATGTGGACCTATGCTAGTGAAGTCTCTAGGAGGATATATTTACCATGTAACGTTCATAGATGACTTCTCAAGAAAGACATGGTTGTATATGTTAAAGACTAAGGATGAAGTATTTAGCAAATTCCGAGAATTCAAGGTTGAAGTAGAGGAACATGAAGATACCAAAGAAGAAAGTACATGTTCTCCAAAACAACCTAATGAAGAAAAAGAACCACCACATGAATCTGTGGAACCAAATATTATACCTAAGACAAGAAAACGACCAACATGGCTTGAAACTACTTTCCAGGAAGCAGAAAAGAATAAGGCTCCCACTGGTACTTTCAGACAAAGAAAGAAACCCAAAATGTTCACTAGTTATGTGACACTTGTGACAAGTTTAGTTAATGCATAACCTTCCACCTTTGAGGAAGCAATTAAGAAGAAAGAATGGAAGGAGGCCATGATGGAGGAATACCAATCTATTACGAAGAATGATGTATGGGAAGTTGTGACGAGACCTAAACAGAAGTTTGTAGTCACTTCGAAGTGGGTTTATAAGATAAATTATGTTGTAGATAGAAGTATTGAAAAGTACAAAACAAGATTTGTGGCTAGAGGGTTCTCCCAGTAGGAGGAAGAATATTATGATGAGACATTTTCTCTGGTTTCCGTGTATACATCTATCAGAGCCATAATATCTCTAGCAGCTTCCATGGGTTGGATTTTACATCAGATGGATGTCAAGACTGCCTTTCTAAATGGAGTGATTGAGGAAGAAGTATATATAGAGAAACCTCAAGGTTTTTAGGTACACCCAAAAGAAACCCATGTATGCAGATTGAACAAGGACTTGTATGGTCTCAAACAAGCTCCAAGATCTTGGTATGCACACATTGATAGTTATTTGAAAAGACTTAGATTTTCCAAGATTCAAGGCGATCTGAATATCTACTACAAATTTGTGAATAATGCACCTGTGATTCTATTGTTATATGTTGATGATTTGTTCCTAACAGGTGCATAGCTTCTCAATATTCAGTGTAAGAAGGATCTATCCACTAAATTTGATATGAAGGATCATGGTCTCATGCACTACTACTTGGGACTATAAGTGTGGCAGAATTGTGGTGAAGTCTTCCTAAGACAAGGGAAGTACGTTGTAAAGATCCTTCAGAAGTTTGGGATGATGGATTGAAAATCCATGGCAACTTCCATGGTAATAGACTTGAGGAAGTTGAGAGACTTTGATTCTGATCCAATAGACTCGTCCATGTAACGAAATTTGATTGGATCTTTGATGTATTTGGTAAATACTAGGTCATACATACGCTTTGTTCTAAACATGTTGAGCCAGTTCTAGGTGGAACCCAGACAAGAGCATTGGGTGGTTGCAAAGCATATCTTGAGATATCTTCATGGGACGATAATGTATGGTTTGAGATATGCCTCAAACAATGAAGTAAAGATGCATGTATTTATCGATTTAGATTGGGCAAGGAGTGTGGAAGATAGAAAGAGTACTTATGGATTGTGTTTCAATTTGAGTTCTATTATGATTTGATGTGCTAGAAGAAAACATAAGTATGTTGCACTCAACACTATGGAAGCATAGTATAATGCAACTTGTGATGCTTGTATGGAAGCAATGTGGCTCTGTAAGCTAGTTTCTGGAATATTTGATCAGGTGTTGGATTCAACCATGACATATTGTGATAACCAAATATGTGTGAAGCTCTCAGAGAAACTAGTGTTCCATGATAGGTCGAAGCACATTGAGATCAAGTATTACTCTCTCTATGATAAATTCCATAGGGGAGAAGTGGTTCTCCGGTATATCTCCACTAATGAGCACACTACAGATATTTTGACGAAGCCTTTGTCCAAGATAAATTTTTCATACTTGAGGTACAAGCTGGGGCTCGTGGAGATTACTCCCTTGGTTGAAAGGGAGGAGATGACTTACTCGGTTGGGAGGGAGCACTGATATGTGGCATCATGGACTGTCAATGAGTTGCGGATATGTATCATGATGATACATCTTAGAGATGATGTTTGCATCATGCTAGATATGATCATTCTAGTACATATAATATATGATACATATGGTTGGATTTGTTGATATAGTGGCCTGAGGAGCATCGTGGTAGTACAACTTAGAGGTGGACATATAGATTAGAGATTATGTTTGCATCATGCTAGTTATGTTCATTCTAATACATCTTAGAGATGATTTTGGTGAGCCACATCATGCTAGATATGAGAATGCAAGTACAACTTAGAGGTGGCATACAACTTAGATATGATGCATTGGCATCATGCTAGTACATATTAGAGATGATCATACAACTTAGAGATGATGCAGGAGGGCTCATGTCATGCTAGATATGATCATGCGAGTACAACTTAGATGTGGCATACATCTTAGATATGATGCATTGGCATCATGCCAGATATGTCATGCTAGTATGACTTAGAGATGATCACACATCTTAGAGGTGACACAATGAGGCACTGATCTACATCATGTGAGTACAACTTAGAGGTGGCATACAACTTAGATATGATTCGTTGGCATCATGATAGTTATGTCATGCTAGTATGGCTTAAAGATGATGTAGATGATACTTCAGATCACACCAATACATCTTAGATATGATGCATGTGCATCATACTAGTATGGCTTAGAGGTGATGTAACTGGCGACATTGTTGATGCAAGATGATATCAGATGATATGATTTGATTATTGTGGAGACTATATGTCTCTGGACAGTAGTTGTATGCTACTGTGGTGGATTTGATCCACTGGTAGTGATTGTATGTCACTGGTTAGTAATTGTGTGCTACTAGGAGTGGTTGTGTACCATTGGATAGTATTTGTATACTACTATGGATAGACACAATTTTGTTCTATTGGATGGCATTGTTCTGATTTCCATGGAGACTATCTAGATGGATAGTGATGATGGTGCTCGTGATTTGATCATGAGATAGCCTGTGTGGCTATGATTATGCTACTGATTGAATGATTTGTTTGTGCTCAATACCATTTCCTATAATACTTCCCGAGCTAGGAGAGACTGTTGATATTATGGTATTTGTGGGAAGTATTAACCTCTACGTGTAACCTTTGACGAGACTAGAATATTCTGGGAAGTAAGAGAAACC
Source organism: Picea engelmannii (assembly GCA_009831015.1). Lineage (NCBI taxonomy): Eukaryota > Viridiplantae > Streptophyta > Pinopsida > Pinales > Pinaceae > Picea > Picea engelmannii. The sequence continues at coordinate 23,484 of ML800864.1, forward strand.
TTAAATAGATGGTTAATAACCCTAGAAGACAAGTCAGCTCAAGAGAATAATTTATATTAAGTTATTAACATCTAAGAGAATAAGTCAATCCATTTAAGTGACTTGGAGGACTATAAATAGAGGGCGCTTGAGCTCATTTGCACTCATTCACTCTCACGACTTCACAAGGACTAGTGGTGTGCATGACTGGAGGAGAGTTACGGTTGTTGCAATGGTGACTTGATCTTTGGTTATGGTTTGGAATTTCTACTTGGTACACTAGCTTTGGAGAGAGGTAAACTACCTTGGTTGGCTATTAGTTCTAGTGATTTCTTCCATAATTATTCTATCTGTCAAGGTTATGGTTCTCGGGGGTGGCCTTTGTGCCTATGGTTGGGTGACAATATAGTGATATTGTTTATGGTGAAACGAGCACACATGTTATTTTAACACGTAGCAGGTCCATTGAACATTTACCAGTCCTATGGATTTGTTCCTAAGCACTTTGAATTTTTGGTCCAGGATGTGTACTGGTTCCACCCAAAAATCCCCTTTGTGCTCCACCTAGATCACATTCCAATCAATTATGTGGTTAGGATTAGATGCATACTTCTTTAATAATGATACACGAACTTCATTATGCACTCTCATGGATGCAGTAAATGCTAGCATGTATGCAATTGGCCCTATCTTTTCTAATATTTCAAAAGGTCCACAATATCTCGCTGCCAACTTCGGGTAACTTCCTAATCTTAGCGAACTTCTATTTTCCTTCACTTTCTAAAACACATGTTCGCCTACTTTAAAATATCTGAAAACTCTATTCTTGTCTGCATAACTTTTCTGCCTATCCTGGGCAACCTTTAAATTCTGCTTTATCCTTGTCATTTTCTCTTCCATCTCCTTCAAAAAATCTCGCCCAACAACTGCTATGTCTATTGGATTATCCCAACTCACTAGAGTGTTACATTTTCTACCATACAATGCTTCAAATGGACTCATCTTCAATGAGGCCCGATACCCATTATTGTAGGAAAATTCAACTAAATGAATATAATCCCACCACTTTGATGGTTGATCCATCACGTACATTCTAAGAATTTCCTCCATTATCCTGTTAGTCCTTTATGTTTTCCCATCTAACTTTGGATGATATGTTGTACTGATATTTAGATTTGTTCCAAATCCTTTGAACAAACATTTCCAAAAATTTGAAGTAAACTTTGGATCTCTATCTGAAACTATTGTATTAGGCACTCCATGTAACCTAACAACTTCCTTCATATAAATTTATGTGATATTTGTTGCCTTGTGTGTAATCTTTACTGGAATAAAATGTGTTTTTCTAGTCATTTTATCCACCACCACCATGATGGAATCATGGCACTGCTTCACGGTTATGGGAAACTTAGTAATACAATCAATTGTAACTACTTCCTACTTCCATTCCAAAATGGGAAATGGTTGCAGAAAATTGTTGGGTGGCTATGTTATGTCTTCACTTTTTGGAATTCTAGAAATCTAGATATGTAATTAGCCACTTCTTTCTTCATTCCTGACCAAATGTATTGGCTTCTCACTGTTGCAATTGTCTTATGATATCTTGGGTGCCCGACATATGGAACATTGTGCATTTCCTTGAGAACTGCATTTTTCAGCTCATTGGAATTAAACACATATATTTTTCCCTTGTACATGAGAATTTCATCTTCTTTCAACTCATAATAATTAAATTTTTATTGAAAATTAACTTCTTGTAATGTTTCTTTTATTTTCACATAGTGCTTATCTGAATTTTCTATTGCAATAATTTTGTCTTTCAGATATGTCATGTATTTGTTGATGGCTACAGTATGCACTTCATGATCTCTCATGCTGAGTGCATTAGCTACTTGATTTTATTTTTATTTTTATATGCTTAGTTTTGAAGTCATATTCTCTCAAAAATTCCATCCATCTATCCCCATGGTGTAGAGTAGTCGGTGAGGGAGTACGCTATTAAGGCACTCTATAAGTGAAGTTATTGGTTCAAAACCTCTGGGGACACCTTAAATATAGCCATGTTAAGGGCTGGTATGGTCTAGGTCAGGTACGATCCCCAGGTGATTTTGACAACTTATATGCCCCTGGGTCGTGGCATCTCATCCACAGGCCAATCCCACAAGTTAGGGATATTTAGCTAACAAAAAAAAAAATCCAATCATCTAGTTTTTCTGGAATTTAGTGTTGGTTGTCCAAACAAATGTTTCAAACCACAGTGGTCTATTCTTAGCTCAAATTTATTACCCATAAGGTAATTCCTCCACATTTTTAATGCATGTACAATATCTGCTAACTCCAAGTCATTTGTAACATAATTCCTCTCATGCTCTTTTAATTTTCTAGACTCATAGCATACCACATGGTCCCTTTGACTGAGAATTCCACCGAGTCCTTCCTTGCATGCATCGATGCACACAACAAAATATTCATTTTGATCTGCAATCTTCAATATTGGTGCACTTGTCAATATTTCCTTCAACTACTGAAAACTCTCTTCACACTTGGAAGTCCATTCAAATTTCACTCCCTTCTTTTGCAAAGAAGTGATTGGACTTGCAATTATTAAGAACCCTTTTATCAATCTTTGGTAATAACCGAAAAGACCCATGAATGATATGACCTATGTCAAATTATTTGGCGTTGGCCTTTATCTTCTCAATATCAGCTTCTATCCCTGTTGTTGAAATTATATTCCCCAAGTAGTGAATCTTATTTTGGTAAAAGATGCACTTACTTAGCTTAGCATACAATTTATGCTCTCTTAAAACTCGGAACACCATTATTAAATGTTGCTCATGTTATTCTTCTTATTTAGAATAGACGAGGATATCATCTAAGAACACAATCACAAACTTGTCCAGGTACTCCCTGAGCACTCCATTCATCAGGCACATAAAAATTGTCTAGGCATTTGATATCCCAAATGGCACTACCGTGAATTCATAATGGCCATATATTGTTCTGAATGTTGTCTTGTTTATTTCTTCTTCCTTTATCCTTACTGGATGAAATCCCAATCTCAAGTCAATCTTCGAAAATACTCTTGCACCTTTCAGTTGGTCAAACAAATCATCAATTCTTGGAAAAAGATACTTATTCTTTATGGTAACCTTGTTAAGTTGCCTGAAATCAATACACATCATTAAGGTTCCATCCTTCTTCTTCACAAAAAGAACCAGGGCTCCCCATGGTGACACACTTGGTTGTATATACCCCTTATTCAAAAGTTCTTCGAGTTTCATTTGAAACTCTTTTATTTCTGGTCTACCCATTCTGTAAGGTGTCTTAGACATTAGGGAAGCTCCTGGCACCAAATCAATAGAGAAATCAATGTCTATTTTTGGTGATAGTCCCATAATTTCTCTAAAAACATATTCAAAATCCCTCAAAATTGGATGGTCTTCAATGCTTTCCATTGTGTCTTTGGTTGCCTCCTCACATATGACATCCTTACTTGAATCTCTTCTTCAACTGCATAGCTGAAATCCCTCTAACAACTACAGTTCTTGGAATGCCTTGAATCTTTCCTTGCTTCATTTCCTCATCAAGACATGTGATTGTCTTGTTGTAAAATTCTAGGACATCACGATGTTTTTCCAACCAATCCATGCTAATTAGAAAATCGTATGAACCCAACTATATGATGTTTACATCCACCTTTGTATTGAGTCCATTCATATCTATCGTACAATCTTTAACCAACTCATTAATTTTCCTCTTAGCCCCCGTGGATAACTGAACTAACCAATATTTATTATGCTTACTTCTTTGCAAGTTAAATCTTTCAACAATGTTAGCATTTATGTAACTATGGCTAGCTCCATAATCAATTAAAATTGTTATGGGATCATTATTGATCTTACCTTCCACTTCAATCATGGGAGATTGATACTCTTCCTACTTGTTATCCAAGGATGCATAAATCCTTGGCATGTTCTTGCCCATGTCTTCCACTATTTCATCCACTTGAATGTTGTGGATAGTCCCCATTCTTTCTCCTTTGTGAGGGAAATCCCTATGTAGATGATTTCCCTCACATCCCCAACATTGCACCAGTTGTTGCCTTGGCATTTTTCCAAATGATTATGTAGTCTTGTGTTCATTTTGTGCGACGTGAATGTGTTTATTTGCTTGGAAATTATGCCTGAAAAGGGTGGCTTAAAACCCTTCTTCCTTTGATCCTTCTTATCCTTCATCTTTCGATTCCAATATTTTTGGAAAACTAGTCTTCCTTTGCTCTGTTCATATATATCCCTTGCTCTCCTTATGGTTTCCTCCAAGGTTTTTGGGTTTTCATATTGAATCTTATCACTATAGAAAGAGGGTAACCCACTTAGAAACCTTTGTATTTTAACTTTCTCATCCTTGATGAAGTCAACATACTTCAACAATTCAAATAATAACTTCTCACATTCCTCCATTGCCATGGTTCCCAACTTGAGTTCAAAGAACTCTTTCATCTTTCTTTCATAGTAATGCTCAAACACATATTTCTCTTGGAAATATCCCTTGAAATGCCTCCATGAGATTATTTTCTCATCAAGGTTCTTGGCTTGCTTAAGTTGATCCCACCACATGGTTGCCTTCCCTTGCACGTGGTAGGTGGAAATTCTAGCTTCTACCCGGGAGGGGTAATCATGCAGCTGGAAATATTTTTTCATTTCCAAGATTCAGGCTTCTTCCTCTTCTCCTTTCCTGTGCTCACCATTGAAATTTGGTGGCTTAATCTGTTTGATTTCACCCTGCAAGATGTCTGCCTCGTGTCTTCTCCTTTTCCTTTGAAAAGGAGACACACTTGGGTTTCTCCCTCGACCTGAACTTGTATGAGTTCTTCTGGTGGAATGCATTGGAAAGTGATGGTGTCTACTCATGCTTCTTGATTGCCTATAATTCCCATGATCATATCGTTTGTTATGGGATATTGATGATGATACATGTCTAGCACTAGATGCTTGCTTAGTTCCAGAGTCATTGTTAACTTGATTTTGTAGCATATTTAGGCTTTAAAGTATCTCTTATTGAGCCTTTATGATCCTCTCATTATCTTCCCTATATCTATGCACTTCTTTTTTGTAGGCTTCTCCTAGTTATAGTCCCATGCATGTCTCTTCTCCCATTAGATTCAGTCTCAACATTACCCATGTTGATATGCAGACCTCCAATTTCTTCTTCATGGTTGTAAAACCCTTGAGCATCCTTCATGCCTCTCATTCTAATGTAAGAACTAAAGTATTATTTTCTGTATCTCTAATTCTACAAGAATGTGCATGCAATAATTGTTGTTAGAATTAAGCATATTTTAAAATATCTAAGAATTTAGATTACAGGTCATTCTTCTTTTCAAATTATGAAGAATATTAATGCACTACTCTCAAGTAGAATTTCTTAAATGCATTCATTTTCGAAACAACTTTCCAACAGTTGTCCTCATGCCTCAATCTAAGTTTTGAGCAAAAAGTTACAACAATTACAAGTTGTCATTTCCACTCTTTTGTTGCTACATAATTCACTTTTATCACTTTTGAAGAAAATATAATGTCCAAATCAAAATTTTGGGTTGAAAGATCTCTTCTACTCCTCAAGACCTTTCCAACGACTATTTGTTTTCTCCATCCGAGCTCCAAGCTGAAAGTTATGGTGGGGAAATAGTGAAGGAATATTCATTAGCACATGCAACATAATAGCAACGCTCAGCAACCGTCTGATCATTTCTTGATTAGATCTTCGTCGTCAATATGTCTTAATTGATTCACCGTGAATATAATCATATCTCTTCTTCATACCTTCCATGAACCCACCACCAACACTTAGATTATTTTTCCTCTACGGACTCATAATCTTGTAACCTTCCTTTTATAAGTTCATCTAAAAGTCTCAACACTTAACGATTTTTCCATCTACATGGACTCACGGACTCGCAAACTCATAATATTGTAACCTTCCTCTTATTAGTCCATCCGAGAAGTGTCAACACTTAGAAAAATTCCAAGATATTACCATAGTTTTGTGGGACTAACAGTTGGACAACCACATGACTCCATATTACCTACCAATTGTCATCCTGTTCAAGATCTACCTGCCATAGTGGAAGTACACGTCTTTCTTCCACCAAGTTAGATGACACGTGACCTCCATGTCATGATTACATCATCATATAGAAAAATATCCAAATTTTTATGATTTTTCTTATGTTTAAAATTTCCAAAGAGGCTCAATTCTTGACATTACCCATGATATTTCTCTCAATTTTAGTGCAGTAATTTAATAAAACAAGTTGCACACATACTCCATAATTAATTCTCTGTAAATTTCCACTTCTTTGTTTTGCTAACTTGGCCCATCCAGGCCCATCATTGAAACCTGGGCTCCAATACCACTTTGTAACGTACCCAACCACCCAGGCTAGGCCACCCCACACAAAACTCTCTCAATTACAACTCTGGTGCCACTTTGTAACGTACCCAACTCAATCGAGGGACATTATAGTGTGGAATACACATTAATTCTTAATATTTACTAGTAATCAAATTCTTGTAGCTTACCAACTACAGATTTAACTATTGTCTATAACCATAAACCATATGCATTTAAAGCATGCTAATAATCAACCTGAAATGAAGATAAATTTCTCATTACAACAACATATAATTAATTCTCATTTATGCAGAGTTCATGCACAACAATAACACATGTAAATAACTCAATACAAGATAAAACACTTATCTTTAAACAAGAATTGTGCAACCAGGTGATTGGGACAGACATTCCACCCAACCACAGATTGACTATTCCAAATCTCAACATCCATCCCCCTCCCCCCCTCGAGATGAGGCTAGTAATCCACAAAAGAGGGTGGTCTCTCATAGTCTACTCACAAATCATAAAACTCATAGCCCAAATGATATTCTCCTACATCTATCCCTATTTTTCTACAAGCTTTCTCTTCCTCCTGGCCTACCCAACCCAAGGAATGCACCATTCGTTTACCAGGGATAGCCCAAGGGATGTACCATTTGTTTATCATGGATAACCCAAGGGATGTACCATCCATTTATCAGGGTTAACCCAAGGAATGTGCCATTCATTTATCAGGGTCTCTCTGGCACAAGTAACTAGGAATCTCTTAGCTGGGAACTCAAGGGAACTTGTTGCTAGGAAAACTATTAGCAAACCAACAACAAAGACTTGTTGTTTTAGTGAAACTCACACTGGAGTTCACTCTTCAGTCCTGACAACATAGATCTTTAGTTCTCCAGCTCCAATTTACTCCAGTTGCACTCGAGATTTCTCCCTCCATAGTTGCACCAGATCCAAGCTCTCTTTCTTTCTCTCTCCTCTTCCTTCCCATGCACAAAACTTGACTGCCCAAAAACCGTTGTCCCAACCCATACAAATTTCCTCTCTTGTGGCTTTCCTTTCTTGACTCGCACTCTTCCCCAAACTGATTGTACTCAACCCCCATGTGCCCAATAAATTTGGGATGTGACCACTCACACCCACCCACTTACATGTATTCAATGATTGTCTTTAGGAACACTAAATCAGAAGGATGTGACCACTCGCACCCACCCTCTTACATGTATTCAATGATTGGCTTTGGGAACACTCAATCTGAAATTAGAAGGTTCACATACAATTAGTAAGTTTAGGAAAATGGGTCAAATTAATATACATGGGTAATCCCCCCTTTGACCCTTCTTGGCCATTATCCTAGACACTTCCCCATCTTGTGGATTAATTCATTCCCCCATCTCTTGTCCATGCCCCCTTAGCATTTGGCATCACATTTTTATTATTAAAACATTGAAATAAAATTTGCATATTACATCGCTTGACCGTAGCCACATTTTATATCCACATAAGCATTAATTAAACTAAGGATTATAATGGGGATGTTACATATCCTAGATAAACTTCCACCACCATTTTCTATCTCGTGTGAACTCTTCTTCTACCAATAGTTGATATCCTAGCTTGACAGTGTAAATCCCACTTTTATCATTGTGTATCCAAAATAAAGAATATTCTTCATCTTCCTTTAGAAAAAATAAATTTGACTTCAAATAGGATACATAATCCCCCTAGATTTCAACACTCTCCCATTCCAATTCTAACATTCTTGCAGTTTTCCACTATGTACATCCTCCTCTATCCAAATTTGGGAGTGCGACATCGCTGAGGGTGAAGATCGCACTATTGTGGAGGATTTTTATCATGTTCTTCGGTAAGATAAAACTCTATCCCGAACCAACACATGGATCTTATCCTAGTCAAACTTTTTTTCCATTGCCAAAATTCCATACCATATGTTTACCAATTATAGGAAATGCTTTGACCATGGATTTCCAGCAAATCAAGACATTTTGAGTAAACTTTCTTGGAGTCCTAATATAATCTATGAAATACTTGGATGATATGACTTTGCCCCATTGTATGTCGTTGTGTATAAATATCCACGAACTTTTGGATACCAAATCCTGACAGAACCAGACCAGGTTCTTAATACCCCATCATCCAAGTTCTTTCAACATTTCCATCTTTGACCATTTTACCAGAGGCACTTATCTCTCTCCATATTGTTGGCCCATAAGAAACGAAAACATAACTTCCTGATTTTTTGAAGTACACATTTGGAAATGCTAGCTATAGATTCCCGGTAAACATGAATTCTACTAAGGATAGCATTCAATAGAACCAGTCTCCCACCCCTTGAAATCCATCGATGGGCCCAAAAAGTGATTATTTTATGAATTTTTGCGAAGATCCATAACCAATCCTGGAAGACATAGTTGTTTTATTTTAGAACAAAACCCATATACTTAAAACCTTCATCAATTTGTTTCTCAGAAAAAGGAAAACAACCTTGTAGCTAGACCACATCCTCTTCTTGTAGACTATTGATAATTACCCAGGATTTTCCCTTGTTCACTTGCATTCCTTTGGTGATACAGTAAAGCTCGAGAATATTTTTAAATGCTTGGAACTTTGTGTTAGTTTTTTC
>ML800864.1:32710-47772 GCA_009831015.1 Picea engelmannii
TATATATATATATATATATCATGTACTAAGCAATCACAACATAAACAAGAGACAAAAAGAACACAAGAGATTTATCCTGGGAAAAACCCAAATGGGGGAAAAAACCAACAACCTTTCTTAGATGGATTATGTTCACAAAGAAAGTCCAAACAGATAAACCCTAGCTCAAAGGCTAGCTCAAATATACCACCACAGCTACAGCAACAACACAATGCCAAGATAGTGCACCACTACCAAGAGTAGCACACGAGAGAGAGATGCCAGAAAGATTGAACAAGAAGAAACTATGTCACTGCAGTAGTTGTGTCACCTTCTCCAAACTTGCACCTTGCTTCTGTGTAGATGAGAGAGTGTGAGTGAGTGAACAAATGAGCCAAGGCACCTCCTATTTATAGTCTTCCTGACCACTTGACTAGGCCGACTTCTCCTCCAAAAAGGTGCCAATTCATTATTCTTTATTCTTTTGGGTTGACTTCTCTTCTGGGGTATTTTCACATCTGTCCAATGGATATCTTTCCTTTGGAATATTCTTCGCATCTAAGAAAGTTCACCTAGGAGGGAAATTTCCTCCCATAACTACTAAATAATCAACACTCCCTCTTAGCTAGGGAGGTATCTTTCACGATGTCATCATTTAGTATTCCACCGACTACTTTGCAATTAGCTAGTAGCCCAAAGCTACTACAATGCCATCAATAGCTTGAATCATTTGTCATAGTCTCTGAAATCAAGTAGCACTTAGCTACTCCCAATGTGAACTAGTAGTCTTGATGGAAACCGACTAGTATCACACAACTACTACAATGCCATCCAATAGAACATGACTGTGTCGATACATAGTAGCACACAAATACTATCCAGTGGTACATAACCACAGGTAGCACACAATTATTGCTATGATGTCCCGACTACATAGAAATAAACTAGTAGTTGTAATACTACTACCACACAGTCCAATAATCTCCATAATTATGCAACAATAAACTACTATCACTAAGTTACCGCCATTCCATCAGCCATAGTTAGTAGCTTTGTGACTACACAACAATCAACTAGTAGCACACAACTACTACCATGCCATTAGCCATAGTCACACCCTATGATTATGAAGCAATCAACTAGTAGTAAAAAACTACTACAATGTCATCCACCATAATCATATCATGCAATCAACCGATAGCTACAAAAGCTATCACCATGTAGTACAACAGTTTCTATGATTATGTAGCAATCAACTAATAGCACACAACTACTACCATGCCATCATCCATAATCATAGTCTGCAATCCTCATGACTATGCAACAATCATCTAGTAGCACACAACTACTACAATGCCATCATCCATAGTCATGGCCTATATGACTATGCAACAATCAACTATTAGCACACAACTACTACAAGGCCATCAACCATAGTTATAGTCTCATCTAGTAGCATGAAGCTACTCTGATAGTCCTCATGACTATGTGTGTGATGTTTCTTCTCTCATTAGGTCCAACAGTGCATTACCCCCTCAGTCACCTCACATGACTAATCGAGGGGACCCTTAGCCATAGGTTTTAGCCTGCATGAGAAGAAACAACACACATCCCTCTCAACGAGGGTGTACATTCTTCATCACACCAAGCTTGTATCTGAAGTACTCATACTTCACTCTAAACAAAGGCTTGGTGAGAATGTTCTTTATCTGCTCATTTGTGGTTATGTACTGGAGCTCCAAAACTCCTCTATGTACCATGTCTCGGATGTGATTATATTCGATCTCTAGATCAAATATCCTTGCAAGCAACTTCTGAACCCACGCTACTTTGCATCTTGCCACACTAGTTGCGATATAATCTGCCTCTATTGTATTGAGTGTCATTGATGTTTTCTTCCTGCTCAACCATGAGATCATACATGATCCTAGACTGAAGCAGCATCCGGAAGTACTCTTCTGAATCATGACACTCCCTGCCCAGTAAGATTTTGTATATCCTTGTAGCTTCACATCTCCACCCAAGACATATCTCAATCCATATCAAATTGTACCATGTAGGTACCTCAACTTATGTTTTTCTTCCATACAATGTACATGTTTAGGTTCAATCATGTACTGACTCAAGGAATTCACTGCAAAGCATATGTCCAACCTGGTTTTAACCAGGCACATCAAGGATCCAATCAATTGTTTTTACATCATGGGATCCACCAAATATGAAGATGAATCACTCAATAGCTTCAGATTTATCGTCATGGGTGTGGCCATGGACTTGCAGTCCATCATCCCGAATCTCTGCAGGATCTCAAAAATATGTTTTCCTTGGCTAAGGAAAATATCATTTGGTCTTTGCCACACCTCCAATCCTAAGAAATAATGCATCAAACCTATATCCTTCATCTCAAACTTTGAAGTGAGTTCCATCTTGAACCCATCTGTGAGCTTCTCATCTCATGTCATAAATAGGTCATCCACATATAGGATCAATGGACAACCATCTCCAAGCTCATCAAATAATTGTTTGATCTGGAATATCATGCCTTGGGTTCCTACTTAGTCCCGTACAAATCCTTCTTCAATCTATATACATGAGACTCCTTCTCGTGTATCCTGTGGATTCTCTATGTACACTTATTTTGGCTACTGGATCAAGTGTGTCGCCATAATATTCACCCTCTTACTGGGAGAATTCTCATGCCACAAATCAATCTTTGTACATCTCTATGTTTCCATCTGCAACATGCTTGATCTTGTAGATCAACTTGGAAGTCACCACTGACTTCCCTTCTCATCTTGGAACCAAGGCAAAAAACCATATCCCAGTCCTTCTGACTAGCTTCCTCCTCTATCACTGAAACAGGGGAATCCTCCCAGGAGGTCTCATATCTCCTCGAAGCCTCAGAAGATTTTATCTAGCCTCCTCAACTCATGGCACTTGTCTATCAGTCCTGGAAGACATCTCTCTCTCCCATATGAATCTGAGGAGGAATACTTTCTGAATGAAAGTCTCTAAGCCACTGACTCTTTCTGAGATCAGGCTCACTCTAAATCTGCATGCTCCCTATGAATATTGACTCTCTTTGATTCTATATAATATCTAGAGCCATATGATCCCTCTTCATGTGTTGACCTACTCTGAAGTTTGATCTCCTATGAACTTTCCTGGGGAGGTCGCTCGTCCCTACTAGAACCTGAGGGATGATTCCCTTTGAACTCTAGCTCCTTATGAGTTGGTACTTGGTGGGGCCACATGCCTCACCACTAATGGATCCATCTTCTCCTCGTGATATGGCTCATCAATGCCATATATCTGTATCCCGCTTTTAATCCTGCAAAGAATCACAAGACCATGTTGGTCTCCTCCTGGTCACTGTAATGATCCTAGGTAGGCCCTTCTATATCTACTGACTCTTCCTGGTGATTTGAAGAGTGATCAACTAAACTAGAGGGATCTGTACAATCATCTTTGGAGCCTCAGATTCTTACAATTTGTGTCCATATGAGATACTATGTATCTATAAAAGTACCCTTCTTGCCAGAATTGACTTTGTCCCCCTTCCTTTGTTACATGGATGTGTACAGTCGTGCACATATATTTATGTATGAATAGTCCGCTCCATGTCTCGGCTAGAGACCATCTATTATATTTCCTCCTGCAACTATGATTATAGATCCCTTTCAGAGATATCACTTGTGACATGCCCAGAACAAGAGACAAGAACAACAACATCTCTATGGTAACCTCCATGGAATTTACAAGATAACCTCCCTGGAACAAAGTTAGTAACCAAGATCATCTCCTAGAGGTGATCAATTTCATTTTGCAAACAAGTGCATTATTAATACTAAACCATGATAATTTACTGATATGCAAATCATGCCAATAATATTCAGGTGTTACTAAACATTTGATAGAAATAGAAATAATAGAACTCTATAGATTGTTATTCTAGTTACAATACTTATTTAATCTATAGCAATATAAAATATCAAACCTGATATGCAAACCTATAGTTTAGTTGTTGTTGTCCCACTCGAGTTGTCTTCTATAGTTTCCCGGTCATGTGCTTGGAATCACTACTGGATAAAATACATACTCTTCATCCTTTGACTTCTCCTCTTTTGCATCTATTGCATGTGCATGATGCTTCCTCTTTCCATTTTCATGTTTAAGAGGACATTGTGCAGCATAATGTCCCATCTCCTTGTAGTTGTAGCATATGGTATTTGATGCATCCTTCCTGTGGTGTGGTTTCTTAGGCTTATTTAGGTTGCCTTCTTCCCTTTCCTTTCTCTTGTTCACTTGGGAAGAAAGTTCTTGATTTTCATCATCATTAGTCTTTTGTGATTTGGATATCAACCTGGATTCCTCTTGGGTGCAGTCTTCCCATAACTTGTTGAACTTAGGCAATTTGTTTATGGCGTAAATCCCTTGAACAAATGGATCCCAAGAGGAGAGAAATACATTGAGTATAGTAGTCACGAGTTCAACGTCTTCTACTAGATCTCCAATGGTTGCTAGCTGGTCCTTGATCTGGGATATCCTCATAAAATAGTTGGCTATTGTTTTTGACTTGTTCATTTTCATGTTTATGAGTTGATGCCTTAGAGTAAGCTTTCAATTGGTATTCTTACTTTCATAAAGTTTGGTTAGGGCATCAAACATTTATTTTGGTGTCTTCATTTATAATACATTTTGTATTAGATGATCCTTTATTGAGTCTGTCAAGATCCTCTTGGCCTTGACCTCATTCTTCATGAACTTTTCGTTGGCGTCTTCTTCTTCTGGTTATGGAAGCATTTTCTTGATATGATCCAATAACTCATTCTCTTATAGAATGAGGAGAAATATGTGCTTCCAGGATATGAAGTTATATGCTCCATCCAATCTATCTTCAAATCTCATGTTGGTTGACATTTTTTGCTGGTAGAAACCCTAGCACTGAAAAACCTCGATTTTTCAAACTTCACCAAACTGCACGATGAGGGTTTTAGGGGGTGCACTAGGTTAGGGTTCACTTCCCTTTTCATGTTTAAGAGGACATTGTGCGACATAATGTCCCATCTCCTTATAGTTGTAGCATATTTTATTTGACATATCCTTCCAGTGGCCTGGTTTCTTAGGCTTCTTTGGGCTTCCTTCTTCCCTTTCCTTTCTCTTCTTCACTTGGGTAGCAAGTGCTTGATTTTCATCATCATTAGTCTTTTGTGATTTGGATATCAAACTAGATTCCTCTTGGGTGCATTCTTCCCATAGTTTGTTTAACTTAGGCAATTTGATTCTGGTGAAAATCCATTGAAAAAATGGATCCCAAGAGGAGGGAAATACATTGAGTGTAGTAGTCAAAAGTTCATTATCTTCTCTTGTATCTCCAATGGCTGCTAACTGGTCCTTGATTTGTGATATCCTCATAAAACAGTTGGCTATTGTTTTTTACTTTTTCATTGTCACGTTTCTAAGTCGATGCCTTAGAGTAATATTTCGATTGGTATTCTTACTTTCATAAAGTTTGGTTAGGGAATCAAACATTTCCTTTGGTGTCTTCAGTTATAATACATTATGTTTCAAATGATCCTTTATTGAGTCTGTCAAGATCCTCTTGGCCTTGACCTCATTCTTCCTGAAATTTTCTTTAGCGTCTTCTTCTTCTAGTTCTGGAAGCATCTGCTTGATATGATCCAATAACTCATTCTCTTATAGAATGAGGAGAACTATGTGCTTCTAGGATCTGAAGTTATCTGTTTCGACTGATCTATCTTCAACTCTCATGATGGTTGACATTTTTCACTGGTAGAAACCCTAGCACTGAAAAACCTCGATTTTTCAAACTTCATCAAACTGCACGATGAGGGTTTCAATGGGTGCGCTAGGTTAGGGTGCACTTCTCTGTGAAATAATTATCCCCAATGACCTTGGGATAGTGGTCAACGAGCTTGACAAAGTATTGCAGTTGCAAGGTGCTACAGTAGTGATCTTCCTAGCAGTGGTCAAATTGTTATGAAGGTAACCAGCTTTGATACCATGTTAGATTTTTCTTTTTTTATAGAGAATTAGAGTTACTAGTGTTATTTTACTTCATTAACATATATATATCATGTACTAAGCAGTAGTAGCATAAACAAGAGACAAAAGGAACACAAGATATTTATCTTGGGAAAACTCCAAATGGGGGAAAAACCCAACAACCTTTCTTAGATATATTTTGTTCACAAAACAAATCTAAACAGATAAACCCTAGCTCAAATGCTAGCTCAAAAATACCACCACAACTGCAACAACAACGCAATTCCAAGATAGTGCACCACTACCAAGAGTAGCACACAAGAGAGAGATACCAGAAATATTGAACATGAAGAAACTTTGTCACTAAAGCAGTTGTGTCACCTTCTCCAAACTTACACCTTTCTTCTATGTAGATGAGAGTGTGTGTTAGTGAAAAAATGAGCCAAGGCATCTCCTATTTATAGTCTTCCTGACCACTTGACTGGGCCAACTTCTCCTCTGGAAAGGTGCCAATTCATTATTCTTTATTCTTTTGGGTCGACTTCTCTTCTAGGGTATTTTCACATCTATCCAATAGATCTCTTGCTTCCAGAATCTTCTTTCCATCTAAGAAAGGTCACCTAGGAGGGAAATTACCTCCCACAGCTACCAAAACATCAACACTTTGAGCTTAAACCTACACCAAATAGAATTACATTATTAACAAAGAGTATATGAGAAATAAATTTTGAGTCAGAGATCTTGATTCCTTTTAGGTGCCCTTCTCTACAAGCTTTTTTTATCAGAATACTTAGTCCGTTTGCCACCATAAGAAAAAGAATAGGGGAGAGCAGAAAAATCTGTCCAAGTCCTCTAGAGGACCAGAAAGAGGGTGAGGGGACACCATTTGCTAGCATAGTGAAGGAGGGAGAGTCGAGACATCCCATTATCCAGTTAACCGTCTCCAGGTTCATGCCCAATTGGATCAGAGTTAGTCTTATAAACATCCAACTTACTCTATCATAAGCTTTGAAAAGGTCCATTTAAAAAAAAAAAATAAGGATTTTTTCATCTTTATGGAATGAATAACTTCTTGCGTAATATAGTTTGCATCATGTATTTGTCGATTGAAGAAGAAACCATATTTTTCTTCAGAAATGAAATTGTTGGAAATCAGTTTCAAACAATTTGCAATGAGTTTTGCAATGATCTTGTAGATGAGATTACAACATGAGATAGGGCAGAAATATTCAAAAGAATAGGTAGAAAGGCCCTTTGGGATACAGGAAATAAATGTAGAGTTAAAAGAACCCCACATCCTCCCCATATTTTTGGATTCATTCACCACCTTCACCATATCACCCTTTACCATGTCGTAAAAACAAAAAAAAAATCAATCGTTAAATCTTCATGCCCCGAGCTTTTTCATATTTGGAAAGATGAAAGGGTATGAAGCAATTGTTTTTCAGTGATCTCTTCCTGAAGGGAGTTATTCATTTTGAGGGTAATGTGAGTACGAAAAAGGGAAATAACCTTCAAAATATCGGCTATGGGACAACCCGTGGGTTCTTTGAACAAATTGTGGAAGAAATTTTTACTTGCTTCTGCTATATTTTCCTAACCTGTCACCTTCATCCCATATACATTCTTTATTTCCCAAATTGAACTGGTGACCCTGCGAAAACTGGAAAATTTATGAAAAAAATTGTTACATTGATGTCTCCCTCTTTGATCCAAACCGCTCTACTTTTTTGTCTCCACTTTGATTCCTCTTTCCTTAGAAAATCATGTTTTTTTCACATTATATCCTTTAAAATTTCCTCTTCCTTATCTGATAAAGATCCAACCTCGTTTTCCATCTTTAGACAACATATTTTATCTTCCATAGCTTCAATCTTCGTTGTTCATTTTTTCTAAAACTCGTTTTCCCACAACATTCTCTTTTCTTATTTTTCTATATTCTCTGCCATTTGTTGCATGTAGGACATCTCGTCCTCCTCATCCAAAGGGACCTAGGAGTAATCACCATATTTCTGTAATATTCTTCTTTTAACCATTCTTGATTAAATTTCAATGGATAGTGTCTATTCATTCCCACTTTTGAGAGTTCAAGCACAATCAGGAGGTGATCTGAAAGCCCCCCAATTTCCACCCTAGAGGAAATAGCCCACCTATTTTTTAATAGACTTTCAAATATCAGAAAATGATTGAGGCGCTTTGCCACCAATCCTGCACATTTTCTTCCATTGGACCAAGTGTAAGAGATCTTCTTTGGATCCAAATCAAGAACATTGTGTTTTTCCATCCAACGAGAGAAAAAGGATTCTAAAGGGTCTTGACGTGGGTTTTGGACCCAAACTTAAGCCAACGATAACGTGAAATTTAGATCCCCCCATAATTAGGTATGAGAAATTAAAAACATTAGAAGCACTTAAATGATCCCAAAAAGGACATTTGTTGGCGTAAGGCCCGTAAACATTGCAAATTTTGAAAGATGCATTGAGCCATCTCTTCGAGACCTGAACCACAATACAAGAAGGAATAAATTTTATATTTAAAATATTTAGCTTTAGGTTGCATGTTGTTAGGAGGCCTCTAGATAGGCCTTCAACATTGCTCGTAAAAAAATTCCATCCATTAATCCACGAATTAACAATCTCCTCCACTTTAGAACCACTACACATAATTTCTTATATCAAAATAACTTTAGGATCAATCATCTCACACAAATGTTTAAGGGATAGAAATTTAGGGGCACCCCCTACTCCTTGAGCATTAAAATAAAGCACTTTCATTTGGGAACCTTGACCAGGGCCTTCCCTACTCTTAAGGCCCTAAATTTTGTTGATTGTTTTCTAGACTAAATCTCTTTAGCTGCTTGTGACTGAGCTAAGGATATCCTAGATTTCCTTCCAGCATGACCCCTAGGTGCTAGATCCATAACTATCCCTCCAGTATCGTCCCACCTTGTGCCCAACTTGACCTTTGAGCGCAACAAATAATTCAACTTGATATCAGTAGATTGACTCAAGGATGGGGTGAGGGAAGGGAATCTGAAAGACGTAGAGGAGACTTCTGACTATTTGGGCTACCTAGAGAGACCGCCCCATCTTCCGACACTAAATCTTTCCTAGAGACACATAAATTATGATAGCACACAAACAAGTAATATCTAAAAGAGATCATACTCATATAATTTAAAAATCATGGTGTATAATGTCATGGAGATTTAGACATATATAAAAGTGATGTCTAACTAAACTAAATGAGTTTCAATTATTTTTTGTCTATTCATAAGAAACCACTTCTCCATTTGGGGTTAAAGTTGAGTGGGGACTATATTATTTTTTTAATAAAATGGCAATGATATAAAGGGTAGTTTCATGTTATATATTGCACAAATAACATTTCTGAAGCTTTGTGAAGAACAAGGAACATCTTCCATTGATAAACAAACAAAGCAACAAAGAAGAACCAGGATAACCAATAAGGAAATGGAAGAGTTGGAAATTTATAAGAAGGATATAGAAACTAATGACAATACAAAATGAATTTTATATTTTCCAAATTTAATAAAGTGAACGGGGCAATCCCATAGTGCTTGCATAGCATAAATATATGTAAGCAACATTGTGTATATAATTTTTTATATTAACTAAGGTCACTTACGAGACACATCCTGATTCCATTCATTGAACATTCTTTGTTGTATATTTAAGAACACAAATGCTATTCATTCACATATATATTTATGGTTATTATCAAATTAAAATTATTAAAAAGGATGATAATGATGCTACTCTATGTGATATGTCCATCATCATTCCTGAATGGATCTCATAATTTCAAACTGAGTATATCAAAAATCCATAAATAAGAAGGCTAATAGAAGAAGTCGAAAGCAACCCAACTCCAAATACTTAATTCACCTGGGAGAATGACATATTGTGGTACATGTTGGACAGTTGGTTGTCGTTGATGTCAACCCTCGGATCATTCAATATACCCCATATTTGTGATTGAGATTGATGGTGAGTCATTTGTCACTGATGTCAACAAGAGTGGTTGATGTCAGCATATGTGATGGGTGCATTTGATGAATTCTACATGAAGCCCTGGAGGTGTGTTCATGAGACCCCAAGTTCATTGAGGAATAAGGACATGAAGGGCAATGCAAATGCAGGTAACACACTCATAGATGGTTATTCCTCGTCATTTCATTTATGGTAATAGGTGGTATTCCATGTGGTTCCTCACAGTTGAGGATTTATGGCCTTGTGAAGTTAGAATCCCCGAAGAATGGTCAAGAATCCCTTAGTTGGTTACAAGTCTCTAATGAAAGGGTAAAGTGGTTGCAACAAGAAAGTTCAAGAATCCCTAAAATTAACGAGAGAAGTTACTTGGAAATAGTATAAATAGACCTCAAGGAGTCTCTCATAAGTACAAGCACACATTCATTGAATATCTATCTTGTGAGATTATATTGGTCTAATATTTTGGTCTATTGGTGAATCTGAGGCAGCAGAGAAAGTGCAAAAGAAGAGAGAAAGTTTCATATTTATAGAGAGATAGGCTTTTTTGTAACCCTAATTAAGTAGGCCCTAGTAGGTCAGCTTGAGGGTGTCCCGCGAGGATCTCGCGGGTTGCATAGTGCTCGTCACGTGAGGCCATGCATGACAAGAAGTCTTTGTCCCATGAGGACAAGACAGAAGTGAAAGGAGATGCTAGTGTTGGGTTTTTGAGGACTAAGGAAAGGTTACATGTTAGTATTACAAAGTATAAGGTCAGTTATAGGATCAAAGGTAAGTTTTAAGGGTTTTTCTTATGTTGTTATGGCACGTTCTTAGTGGTGATAATACATGGTATGGTACACCTTGGTGATGAAATTATACCTTGTTAGAAGTACACTCTTGGTTATCTTGATATCTGGTTTGGTATATGTCATGGTTATGGTTCATTATTAGAGACATATCTTTGAGATGTTGGTACCTAGTTGAAGCTCACACTTGGTATATGGTAGTACATGTATGAGATACACCTCTTAGTGATGTTGGTACTTGGTTGAGGTACATCATTGATAGTACTTGCTTGGTATATATTATGGTACATGGTCTATGGATGATTGGCATGTTGTTTGAGATATATAGTTGATGATATGGTGCATGGTTAGAGGCATATGTTGGTGATATTGGTACATGCTAGAGTACTTTTTTGAGGCACTTCATTGTTGATCTCTTATGATACATGATGCATGGGATGATTGAGACATATCACGAGTGATATGGTATATTTTTGAGACACATCTCATGCTACATGATTTATGGTACATGTTGGTACATTGTTGATGGTATGGTACAATTTTGATGCATGATTTGGTTCTTTTTGATGCACGGTTCAGTACAGGTGTTGGTGCATTATTGATGTGTGGTTTGGTACAGGTGGTGGTGCATTGTTGATGCATAGTTTGGTACAGGTTTTGGTGTGTGGTTGATGCACAGTCTGGTATAGGTGTTGGTGCATTGTTGATGTACGGTTTGGTACAGGTGTTCATGCATTGTTGCTGCACATTTTGGTACAAGTGTTGGTGCATTGTTGATGCACGGTTTGGTATAGGTTTTGGTGCATGGTTGATGTAAGGTTTGGTATATGTGTTGGTGCATGATTGATGCATGGTTGATACAGTTTGATGTACATGATTTGGTGATAGTATTGAGGATATGGTTTCGTTGATGTTGAGTATCGGTGACAGTGACAAGTTGATGTGATAGGTTGATGTGACATGTTGGATACAGTGACATGTTGGTGACAGTGACATGTTGGAAGTAACACATTTTTGTTACAGTGGCGGTGACAGTGACTGTGGCAGTGACAGTGACTGTGACTGTGAAAGTGGTAGTGACAGTGGAAATGATTGTGGTAGTGATAGTTGGTATATATTTATATTTCAGGGTGGTAGGATAGTGCAAGGAAAGAGGGTTGTATCCTCCTTCCGGTTGGTGCTAGAGAACATAGGGAGTTAGAGATTCCTTCAGGTTGGAGCCTGAGAATCAGGGGGTTGTATCCTCCTTCTGGTTGGAGCCATAGAATTCAGGGACTTGTAGCTTCCTTCATGTTGAAGTCTGAGAATCAGGGGGTCATAGCCTCCTTCTGGTTGGAGCCAGAGAATTTCAGGGAGTTGTAGCTTCCTTTAGGTTGAATCCTATAAATAGAGGATCATAGCCTCCTTCTAGTTGGAGTTGGAGAATTGGGAATTTGATGCTTCCAATGAATGCATTCTTTGATATATAAGAAAACATTTTGTGGTTTTATCTCATTTGGGTTTCCACGTAAATCTTGGTGTACTGTATATTTGATGTGATGGTTCTTATGTTTATATGTGCATGATATATTGAATGCAATCATAGATGATACATTGATGATATATTGTTGATAAGATTGAAGTTTATATATTGTGGTTAAAAGTGATCATACTGATTTATCTCCCCCCCCCCAACCTTAGTATTCCAACAATTGGTATCAGAGCAGGTCCTTTAAGAAATAGTCTAACCACTAGAAAGTAGATCATGGAGAGCAACAATTTTTATAGGAATGCAATACCACAATTTGATGGTCAAAATGGTCAGAGATATGAAATGTGGAGTATAAGGATGAATTTTTTTTTACATGTACATGGATATGATGTTTGGAAATTAGTTGTTACAAGATACACTGCTACGAATAAACCAAATATACATCAAAGAAGGAATCGAAAAGAAACAACAAAATAACAATGGATTTCATATGGAAAGGATTATGTGAGTCAGTAAAAGACAAAGTGGGAAAATGTCCATCATCTAAAGAACTTTGGGATAAGATGCATAATCTATACTTTGAATATTATCCCATCACAAAGCCAAAGAATGCTAAATAAGATGCAAGAAAAGAACAAGAAGAAAGATGTTCATCATGTTAGACAGATTCATAAGACGAATATTGTGAAGAAGGCATAGTAGATCTTGAAGAAGAATTAATCAGTTCTTTAGACGAATTGAAAAAAGAAAGGAAGAATAACAAGTCTCTTGAGGAACAATTAGTCAAGAATAATTCTCAAGAAAACTCCGAAGAAGTTCAACAGGTCATAGTGAATCTAAAATGTGATTAGCTGGAAGAAACTAGAAGGATTGAGGAAATATACAAAAGTCAGATGGAAGAGAAGTAGTGTTTGGAAGCAAAAATAGCAGCACAAAGAAAGGAATAAGAGAAGAGAGAGAAGATTTTGACAGATCGTCTCAAGGAAAAATAAGAGGACTTCAACAAAATTGAAGCAGCATTTAGTCAAGAAGAAAGAAGACTTGAAAAGGAAATCATCACTTTGAAGATCCAACTTGAAGAAGTAAAGATAATAGAAGAAGTCATGAAGATTCAGATGATGAATAAAGAAGAAGAGGTTTGAAAAGCTTGAAGAAGAACTTGTTACATTGAGAGTTAAAATCGTCAAGCTCAGCAAGAAAATTGAAGAGAGAGAAACATCCACATCATCAGTAAAGAAAGTTGAAGAGAATCAATCAAGATTGCTAGAAAGGAAGAATGAAGAAAAGAGTTATGCTAAATTACTCAAAGGAAGGAATCATGGTCATCAAGAATCAAAGAAAAATGAGTTTAACATAGGTATGTCTTCAATAATACCTTCCACATTTAAGTAGCAAAGAAAATTCAATCATGATGAAGGAATCAATTGAAGAGAAGATCTTGATCAGCCAAGACGGGAATTCAGAAGGACTACACAACAAAGAAGATCATTCACTCCCAAGTATCCAAATTATTTTATGGTCATTGTTTTAATTGTACTAACTTTGGACATAAAGTTGTAGATTGCACAACTTATGGAAGAAATGTTAAAGCAAGAAATGCTTATGTGGCTCCACATAACATTGAATGTTACAAATGACACAATTATGGTCATATAGCTCGGAATTGTAGAAGCATGATAAATCCCACCATGAAATAAAATATCGATGTCATATACAGTACAAAGGTTTGGAGAAGAAAATAAAGACAAGAAGAGAAGGTGAATAAAGAACAGGTCCCATAGATCGCAAGATTTGCAGTAATGCAAGAAAGAAAAAAAGAGCAGGAAAATAAAGAATGGGCCCAAGAGATTGTACTTTCAAGAATTATAGTGCTAGATCATAATGAATCCACAGGAAAAAAAGGTAGAAGTCAGAGCTTAAAGAGATGATGAATCTACATATGAAGAAGAAGATTACTCTGCATTACGGAGGATTTCTTCATTGTTCTGAGCCATCCAGAAAGGATTATGTGATTCATTAAAAAACAAAGTGTTTGCAATCAAGGAACCATCCTTTGAGTAGTTTGAAGTGTTTGTAGAGACATATTTGTTGATTAAGGTTGGTTGTCATTGATGTCAACCCTTGAAGAAAGACCCATAGCACAAAGGTTTGGGTAATGGACCTAATAGTATTTGATGTAAATATGACTCATTATTGTTTTTTCATGGTTGATAAGAAGTAAATATGGATGAACTCCAAAGTGGTCCCCTTATGGTGAAATCCCTCACGGGAAGACGTTGTGTGGAGCAAGAGAACCCATGATTAATTATGGAATAATGAGATGAAGGAAAGTGAATTTGTCAGGGAAAATATCCTAGATGGATAGTTCTTGTCTTTTCATTTCCGGTGGTATGTGGAACGTCACATAATTCCTCATGGTTAGAGAGTTATGGCCATGAGAAGTTGGAGACCCCAGGTTTGGGTAATGGACCCACGTTTGTTTGATGGGTAATGGTATGAGTTATGATATATTTTTAGATAATACTATTCTATATGGATATTACATGTTATGCCATTTCTGGTGGTATGTAGAATGTCACATAACTCCTCACGGTTTGAGAGTTATGGCCTTACGAAGTTGGAGGACCCTCATATGTCATCTAGAAGCCCCAAAAGGTCAAAGTAATCAAAGTGGTTAAGAGATTTTAAAAGGTAAATAATAAAGTGAATTGATGAGTGTATTATAATTCAAAGTGAATACAAAATAAATTATTTCAATAATAAATTTAATGGAGAAATTAGAAGTGGACCCAACCCTAAAATAAGGAA
>ML800864.1:64457-102048 GCA_009831015.1 Picea engelmannii
TGTTCACTATCTCAGTTTGTCCATCAGATTGAGGATGATAGGATGAGCTATGAGCCAATTGAGTACCCAAACAAGAAAATAATTCTGTCCAAAAATGTCCAATGAAGATGGGATCTCTGTCACTTACAATAATCTTTGGGCTTTCATCTAGCTTTTGAACTGTCTCCATGAATGCGGTGGCAACTGTATTGGCTTTGAAGGAATGAGAGAGTGCAAAAAAGTGTGCGTACTTGGTCAGTCTATCAACAATCACCATGATAACACTCTTTCCTTCAGACTTTGGTAACCCTGTGATGAAATCCATGGAAACCTCCTCCCAACGCTGACTTGGGATGGATAATGGTTGTAAAAGACCTGGGGTATTAATTGTTTCCACCTTATTTTGTTGGAAAAACAAGCATTCTACCACAAACCTTTGAACATCGGTTTTAAGGCCATCCCAAAAAAATTCCTTCTTGACCCTATGGTAGGTTTTCAAAAATATCGAGTGCCCTTCTACTAGAGAGGTGTGCAATTCCAATAGTACCTTTTGTTTGATTTGGGAGTTCTTACATAAATATAAGCGATATTTGTACCATAGTGAATCATTTTTCCATGTAAATGTATCTGATGCATTGGAATCATGTTGAAACCTTTGAATGAGAGTCCACATGTTTTCGTCATTCTTCTATTCATCCCTCACTTCTATTATCCAATCGGGTTGTATGATCAAGATAACATAGAGAAAGGCCTCAACATCTTCATCCTTTCTTGAGAGTGCATCTGCCACAACATTTTTCTTCCCTTTTTTATAGATGATTTCAAAATCATAACCCAATATCTTGGTCACCCATTTTTGTTGTTCTTCTGAAGATAGTATTTGTTCCAAGAAGTATTTAAGACTATCATGATTTTTTTTTACCTTGAAGTTCCTACCTGTTAGGTAAGGGTGTCATTTCTTCAATGTGTGTAGTATTGCCATCATGTCCTTCTCATAAATGGGTTTGTGTAAGTCCTTTCCCTTGAGTTGTTGACTTTCAAAATCAAGGGGCCTTCCTTCTTGTATTAGAACAACACCAATGCCATTTCCCGAGGCATCACATTCCACAATAAAGGTTTTTGTGAAGTATGGCGTGGTCAAGACAAGAGCTTTTCACATTGCCTCTTTAAGTTGTTCAAAAGCTTGAGTTTCCATTGGATTCCATGAAAATGCATCCTTCTTAGTTAATGACATTAAAGGTGTTTCTATTATTCCATAGTTATGAACAAACTTGCGGTAGTGACCCGTCAAACCCAAAAATCCTCTAATATTCTTAAATGTTTTGGGAATTGTCCAGTCCATCATGGCCTTAATATTGTTAGGGTCTACCTTGAAACCTTCATGAGATACAATATGACCCAAATATTCTACCTCCTTCACCCCAAAGAAAAATTTGGATGGTTTGGCATATATTTATTGTTCCTTTAGTAGTTGTATCACCTTGTCAACATGTCGCACATGATCCTCCCAAGACTTGTTATAGATTAGTATATCATCAAAAAAGACTAAATTTGTTTTTCAAAGGAAGGGCTTGAAAACAAAATTCATCAACCCTTGGAACAAGGTACATTTGTAAGGCCAAAAGGCATGACCAAAAATTCATAATGGCCTTCATGAATTCGGAATGTTGTTTTTGGGATATCCTTTTCCTTCATTCTAATCTGATGATACCCTGAATGGAGATCCAACTTTGTGAAATAGATTTCTCCATGTAGTTCATCTAACAATTCATCAATGACAGGAATGGGAAACATATCTTTAATAGTGATATTGTTGAGATATCTATAATCTGGACACATACGCCATGATCCATCTTTATTGAGTACCATTACCACCGGTGCAGAGTAAGAACTTTGGCTAGGTCTAATCATGCCAGCCTCAAACATTTCTTCAACCATATGCTCAATTTCACTCTTCTAGGCATAAGGGTATATGCAAGGCCTGATGTTAGGAGGAAACTCCCATGAATTAGGTGAATATCATGATCATGATTTCGAGTGGGTGGAAGACCTTTGGGAATATATTCAAATAGTTTGGAATGCTTATCAATGATCCCTTGGAGATCTAGGGGAATAGATGGCTTAGATGTTTGAAAATCTAGTGAGCATAGTTGTGCAATTACATCTTGGTGCCCCTTTTTCAATAATTTTGTCATGCCATTAGATCTTTTCTCCTTAATGGGTTTCCCTGTGATACCTCTTAACTCAATTTATTTTATTTCCAATGAAAATTTCATCAAGAGTTCTTGAAAATTAAAATCCATTGTTCCTAATGATTGTAACCATTGGATTCCTAGTACGAAATCAGCACCACCCATGGGTATAGAAATCATTGGACTATTCCTTAAATATTCCCCCATAGTAATATTGATCTTATTGCATTTTCCTGAGAAATTGATAGTTCCTCCATCTACAATCATTACTTGAAACTCTGGCACTAGATATACAAAGCAATTGAGAGCTTTGGCTAATTTATAGTGAGTGAAATTATGAGTACTACCAGAATCAATTCAGACTATTACCTTTTTATTTTTTATATATCCTTCAATATTGAGGGTTTGAGGAGTGTTAATTCCATCCAATGCATTACACAATATCGTGGGAGTCAACTCTTCAGAAGAAATTGCTTCTACATTTTCATCTTGAGATGGTTCTTATTCTTCCTCTTCACAATCTATGTAGAATAACTTCTTCTCACCACACTTATGTCCCTTACTGTACTTGCTATCACAATTAAATCATAAACCTTTTGCTTTTCTTTCCTCCAATTGTTGAGGTGTCAACCTTGTAGGTTGAGGTGTTTTAGAAGAAGGAACATTATTCTCTCGGTAGATGTTAGGAGTGGTCCTTATAGTAGCCATAACCATATTTTTACTTTCAACATTTCTTGCCACTCTAAATGCATTCTCCAATGATTTGGGTTCCTAAAGGAGAACCTCATGTTGAATGTTATCCCTTAAATTTCCTATGAATACATCAATCAAGTGCTCATATGGAATATATGTTACCTTTGTATTCAATCTTTGGAAGTTCTCAATGTGCTCTGTAACTGGACCCTTTTTCTTTAGATTTATCAATTGGCTAAAGAAGGTATTTCTCCTTGTATCCTCATAGTGTGCTATCATTTCTTCCGTGAAAAATTTCCAAGTGACGAGTTATTTGCAAGAACAAAGCCATCGATACCACACAAATTTATTGGGTTCTAAATATAAATAAGCAATTTGTACCTTTTGTGTATGTGGCACATCATGTAGATCAAAGAATTACTCCATCTGAAGTATCCATGTGATTGGGTCCTTTCCATCAAACTTCCTCATATCAATCTTAGGAAAGTGGTTGGTCTTCAACCCAAAGTTGGAGTTTCTCCATTCTTGATTCATCGTCTTTGTGTCCTCATCATGAATTTCATGGGATACATTTTCACTTTCAGGTGTCCTCTCTATTAGGTAATTTTTCAATCCTTCCACAATATCCCTTTTTAAACCATACATCATCCCTTGTAGTTCATATTTTGTTACTTTATTCTTTTGTAAATCATTTATGTCCTTACGCATTTCTTCACCTTCATTAAGAGTCCAATTAGGACTGTCTGGAGGCTTATTTGGTGTAGAAGTTCCATTTTTTGGTGGCATGTTGTCCAAGTATCAGTTTTAAACCTTGATTTTGAGGTGGATCTACTAGACGATCTTTCTTTTGTTGTATCTCCAAAATTTCAGCCCTTCTGGGTATGCATCTTTCTTTTATGTAGTTCTCTGACATTTCTTCTATGCAATGCCTTTCCCGGAGATCTCACTTCTATAGAGTTCTTGGCACAAAATAATTGATATAAAATTCTAAAAATTGTACCAGAAATACTACAAACTGTCCACTATCCAATGAAACTAGTCTCACACAATTTAGATATTCTATGAAGAATTTATGATTGTTTTACCCAGAACACATGCTTGAGACTAGTCAATAGGACTAGTCAGATACCCTATCTTCCACAGGGTGTATCTACAAATGTAAGATGACCCAGATGTTGAAATTTGTATCACATATACCTTAATAATTTCTATGATTATCCTCCAAGTTTCAGTGTCTGAAACATTACAGAAAAAATTTCATAGAGAAATTCCACGATGACTAAATTCAGGATGATTTCATAACCCTATCTTACACAGGCTATATCTCTGAAATTATAAGGCCTCAGGAGATAAAATTTGAACCCAATGTACCTTGATCCATATAATAAATATCCTCCAAGGGGTTCCTTCTAAAACATCATAGAAAAAAATTATAGCAAAAATTCCAAGGTGTCTCAGATGTAGCAGCGAAACCCCAAGACCTTGAGCTCTAATACCAAATGTTAGGAACCAAATACCAAGATAGAATAGAAAAACCTAAGAATAAGTACTCAACACCTTGAAAAATATATAATTTCAAATAATAAGCCTCTTCGAGGGGAAAACCTCCTTATACACCACATAGATTTCCAAATACAAGATGATTCCAAATGAAAAGGTCTCCTTGGTATATATATAGGAGACTAGGAGGTAAACTTACAGCTAATGGACCCAAGCCAACATAAATAAAATAACATTAATAATGTACTACGCCCTAATTAAGGGGTAATGTGACACTATTTAGGGCTTAACAAAAATATTGAATATTCTTCCTTGGTCGATATCTTGTTTCTTTACACAGAGAAGTTTTGTATCTTATGGCTAGAATTGGTATGTCAAAAAGGAAAAATGAAGGGTGATATGCGACCTGGTTTTGAGTTATCATGGGTTTGGATAGTGGTACTTGGCATATGCATTATCCTGTGTGTGAAATATTTAAGAGATTTTCACTAGGGTTAATAAAAGGAAAATGAAGACATTATGTTAGCTAGTTTAAGGATTCAAGTATTTATTTTATTGGCATAATAAAATTGTTGTTGTATGATGATTGATTGCTTGTACATACATATTGGTCATTAATTCTGGGCACAAAAATTGAGATGAAGAAAAAACGACTCAAATTATTGAAATGCTTCTCTTTTGCATACAAGAACAATTCCCTCATAATACCACTTTCAATTCATTATTCCCTTAAATCCTAAATAGATATTTAATTTTTTTCATATTTTCTTCCCCCTGTTGTATGAAATGAGAAATTTTTTTCCTATCAGTTTGGTATATTTGACAACTGGGTAAATTCTGATTAATAAAGAGTGATGACCAAAGGCAAAATTTAAGAAAATATTTTTCGGGAAATTATTTTGTGAACTTTGTTGATTAAGTCATAATTAATTGTTCAGGGCCAATTCCATCATACTCTCATTTTCCATAAGCTACTCCAAGTTCCCAAATTCCATTTTCATTTTAGTTAAAATTTCTTCCCCCTAATACATAAACAATTCCTTAACAGTGAAAAATTAGCAATGGTGGATTAAAGTTTGACATGACATGCATGAAGTGATTGTTGTCAGACATTTGGAATTTGCAATATGGTTGATGATGGATAAGTTATTGTATGAACATGTGTCATTATTCTCCTTGCCATTATTTCAATTTTCATACATTACAAGCCCCCTCATATTCCCAAATTACATTGGAATTCCCATGTTCTTAATTAATAACCAATTGATAAAAGTATTAAAGTATTCCAAAGTAGAGGTTAAAGTTTGTCTTAAATTTACTCCTTTTTGTCTATCCTTAGTTGTATGCATGCTTACTTGTTTTCAAAGCATATCTATTTCCAAACTATGTTATGAAATGGTATTTTATGTTACACTTGTTATTATATGCATACTTTGATACAACCTTGCACATTATATAGATGATATTTTTCAGTAGAGGCAGTCATGGCAGAGGAAATAGAGGCAAGGGAAGAAGGCCAAATGTTTTTTTGCAAGAGGGAAACAAAATACTTCATTTTTCCATTCACTTTGACGCGGATTATAAAGATTTTAATCAACTCTTGCAAATAGGATTCCTAAATCTAGTTGGGAAAAGAGCTTTTCAAAATCATCCTTCACCTGAAAGACCACCTTTACAACCCCATCCTAGCATTTCTGGTATAGCAATGCAGCCACATGTATCCCTTTCTCTTGATATACCATTCAATGATGGTTGGAATAATTTTGTTAATCCTCCTCAAAATCAAGCTCATGGATGGCCCACAATCTCACTACCATTACCTCCAGCTCCACCTAAACAATCTGCCCAACATATTGAGTCAACAATTTCTCATGCTCATTCAACCCAACCAGTAAAAAATTTAAAGTCCTAAGTCCAAGAACCAGGGACTAGAAAAGGCAAATGGCCTACCCATTCTATTGAGTCCGACCAATCTGTCACATCCTCTCACTCAGTCACTTCTCACTCCCAACACCCAAAACATGAGGGAGGACATATCTCTTTTGGAGATATACATCAAGAAAGATCAACAACAAAGGGTAAAGCATCTATCCATGTAGGATCAGAGGTCCTCAAAGTAACCAAATCTCAGGGATGTGGACAGAGGCAAAGTGCCTCACATAAGAAATATGATTTTCGATTTCATGGTGTTATTTTATGACGGTTTCATTGTTTGGATAGAATTTATTTTGGGACATACTTTATCATTTTTGGACAACAGTATGTTTTGGACAGATTTTTGATTCACTATTTTTGGGTATTTTACAATAGTATTTTTAAGATAGTAAATTGACATTTTTTTTTTTTAAATATACTTGCATATATGTTGTATTTGGGGAGTCACAAGGGTTTGTTTGAGATATTTCATATGTTGATCAGTTGGGATATGTGTGCACAATAATGTTTTATGGAATAATTATTTTGGAGGAACAAGGGAATAATTTGAAAATTAAACTAAGAGTTGTTAGGGGGTCCCCAAATACTAGTTAATATTTACTATACCCTTATAATTTATTATTAATATTTAATTATGAGATATCTCTACTTAACTAAAAGTAGTTGAACTTCTCAAACTAATTCTAAAGGAATAAAAGAAGAATTGAAGGGACAAGCAAGAGAGAGGAGAGATGGAAACAAAAACTATGATAAGGTTTGCTCTTGCTCTAGAATGAGATTACATTACTACTTCATTCATTTTTGAAATACTTAAAGAATAAAGAATTTTTGTTGATAGCAGGGTCCTAGTGAAGGTGATAACGGGGACCAAGAAGCATTGAGTATTGTCATGCTTATAAGGTTGATCATGTAATTTTGATAGTCTGTAAATTCTTATTGGATTTCTAAATTGATTTTTCACTGCTAAAAAGGAATTTTGTGCAAAGTCAAGGCACTAGAAAATTGTGGCTTATTGATCCATTTATTTTTCAGTCTCGGTTTTACTTGGGAGACACCAATTATCGTTATGATGATGTAACCTTTGACTTCTAAGTATTTTCATAGTCCTTATCCATTATGGGTATTAAAGAATTCATTTGGCAGTGTTCTAGAATTGAATGAATAAAATCACTTGATGGTTTTGAGGTCTCATTTTGGATTATGTGTGTGATCGTATTTCATATTTTTCTATTTTCATGATTTTTCATCAAACTGTTTATATTTTTTGATATAAATATTTTATTTTTCTTTATCATAAATCAACATAAAAGATAGCATTGATCTCAAGAACATATTTCTTAAAGGTTAATTTCTAATTTTTCAAAAGGGCTATAATCATAGGGTAACAATCCTAACTATATTTCCTTAGCCTGGAAATATTTGAAGATGTTGGTATTAGGATAGTGTTGAGTTGTTATATTATTTGCAGTGAAATTCTATTCAAGGTGAATCAGCACTAACGATCGAAATCAAGGTGGATCGGCAACATGTCGAAGTCAATGTAGTTCGACAACAAGTCGAAGGTCGAGGAAGTTGACCAGGTAAAGTCGAAGTTGAAGATATCGATGACAAGTTAACCGACAAGAGGTCGAAGTACGGGCGTGAGATGACTGACTAGAGATTGAATGGAGGCCAACTGGTAGTCGACTGGTAAACCCGACTTGGGCTCGACTGTAACGGAATCCCTGGATTTGTGGGATTTGTAGACAATGATATGCATGGATCTGTAACCATTTTTGGGCGCCAATAATTAGGGGTTTTCTTGTTGTAAATCCTATTAAGAGGC
Organism: Picea engelmannii; assembly: GCA_009831015.1. Lineage (NCBI taxonomy): Eukaryota > Viridiplantae > Streptophyta > Pinopsida > Pinales > Pinaceae > Picea > Picea engelmannii. The sequence goes on from ML800864.1 coordinate 72,582, forward strand.
GTGTTGTAAGGTGGTAAAGGTTTTTTTTGTAGGTGATCATAGAATACACTTTTGCAGGTTAATGCATGTGTAATTGTAGGTTGCTAGTCATGCATATGTAAGTCGAATTGGCTACAGGGTTGTTCCTGCATGTGCAAGAGGGTTTGATGTCGATTGTTTCTTAGGTATGGACCAAGGTTAGACATGTAAAATTTTACTCTAAATGAATAAGACAACAAGAGAGAAGAACACTCAAATGAATGTTGGTTTTCCCAGTTAATGATTTCCAGGGTAAAATCTCGGTGTACTGTGTGATTGCTTGTGTCATTTTCTTTCTTGATTAAATTATTCTTCTCTTATGCTAGGATTAGTGTGGAAGTGTTATGCATTTCCTGACATGTGGTATCAGAGATTAGGTCTTCCCTGACAAGTAATTTATTAGAGTGGTGTAATTCTTTGGTGAGTATATTAGATCTTGATTTTCCAATCTTGAATCTGAGAACTAAACCCTAGGTACAGTAAGAGTCGTAAGTCATAAATGGTTTTAAATATCGCGGTAAAGAATGGCGAGCAATTCCATAATAGAGATAGAAAGATTTAATGGCCATAATTTTGAGCTTTGGAAGCTTAAAATGGAAGATATTCTTGTAGATTGAGAACATTGGATAGTGGTCTATCCAGGTACCCAGTTGACAGGCATGCCGATGGAATAATGGGAGAAACTCGAAAGAAAATAAAGAAGTATGATACGAATTTGCCTTGCAAATTCGGTGTTCTTGAATGTCTCGGGTGAATATTCAACCAAGAAACTGTGGGACAAGATTGGATGCTTATACCAGTTGAAATATCTAGTAAACAAGTTGTTTCTCATAAAGAAATTGTATCTTCTAAGGATGAGTTATGGTAGTTCGGTGACTGAGCATTTAAATGCATTTAACATTGTGCTAAGCCAGTTATCGTCTATGGATATAAATATCACTGATGAAGATAAATGTATTAGCCTATTATGTTCTTTTCCATACTCTTGGGATAGCTTAGTCATGGCTATTGGGAGTAACACAACCACACTAGTGATAGAGGACGTGGTTACTTCTCTATTGTTGGAAGAAATGAGAAGAAAGAACATTGAAGGATCGACCAAAGATGCTCTGGTAGTGAGAGGTCGACCGGTAGACAAAGGTAAAGGCATATTATTCGGTAGAAAGTTCAAATCGAAGGGTATATCTAAATGCCTGGATCATTCGACGCAAAGATTATGGAAATGTGGTAAAGATGGGAATTATAAAAAGGATTGTAAGTCGAAGGAAATAGAAGTCAATGCTAGATCCAATGAGAAGAATTCGACTGAGAGAAAGATGACCTTGGAGAAGGGAGGTGATGTGTACCTGGTGTCGACCAGTACATAGTCGGATCAAAATGTTTGGTTTATCGATTCAGGATCATCCTATCATATGACACCACATAAATAATGGTTCTTTGAATATGAACAATATTATGGGGGTGATGTGTTCTTGGGGGAAAAATCGACAACTAAAGTTTTCAGATGGGGAAGAGTCTAACTAACATTGCAGGATGGGAGGAAAATAACCCTTCTAGGTGTGCTACACATTTCAGGTTTGGAAAGAAACCTGATATATGTTAGTAAGATGAGTGATGCAAGTGTGCATACTCTATTTCAAAAGGATTTGTGTAATATGGTCAGAGGTGTGATGGTCTTAATGAAAGGAGTTCGGATTGGTACCATGTACAAGTTTTTAGGGAATGTCGACTCGACTGGATGCAACATCATCGTTGCTCCTGAAATCGACTCGATTGTGACTCAACTCGATTTGATGTTGATACAACTATACTTGAATCGATCCAAGTTGGTTCAAACCGACTCAACAAGACATGATGAACTCGACCCGAACTAATTATGGCACGAGAGGATGTGACACATTAGAGAAAAAGGACTTCAAGCTATGCAAAGCAAAGATATGGTCGAAGGTTTTCCTAAATGTGATTTAGAAGTTGAATTTTGTGAACATTTCATATATGGGAAACAAAGTCTGGAGAGGTTCCCATCTGGAGCAACAAGGGAAAATGGGATTCTAGAACTGGTTCATGGTGATGTGTTTGGCCTAGTTACAGTGCCTTCACTTAGTGGATCCCCATATTATGTCTCCTTCATGGATGATATTTCCAGGAAGACATGGATATATTTCCTGAGGAAGAAATCATAGGTTTTTGAGAGATTTAAGAAGTTTAAAGATCTTGTGGAAAACCAGACAGAGAAGAGGATTAATGTGTTGAGGACTAACAATGGTGGTTAATTCTATGGAAAGTAATTTGATCAATTCTGTAAGTAGTGTGGCATAGAACTCCAAAATACCACACCATATACCCCACAACAAAATGGATTTTTCGAGAGAATGAACAAAACATTGATGGACAAGGAAAGGATCATGCTCAATAGTGTTGGGCTTGCACAAGAATTATGGGTGGAGGTAATCGAGACTGCAAGATATCTGGTGAATATGTCTCCTTCGTCAATGCTAGTCGACATGACTCCAAATGAGGTATGGTTGGGTAAGAACCCTTCGGTGGCACATCTCAAAGAGTTTGGATGTGATGCATGTGTGCATGTTCCCAAGAAAAATGGGAGCAAGTTGGACAAGAAGGCAGTCAAATGTATTTCCGTTGGATAAAAAGATGGGATGAAAGGATATAAGCTTTGGGATCCTGCATCAAAGAGAATAGTGTACTACCTTCAGTTCTCTCATACTTACCTGGTGTCTCGAAGGTCTAGGCGGTTGACCAAACACTTACAGTTTGAGAGGTTATCCTCCATACCCTCAAAGAGAATTTGGTCATGGCACAAAATCCCATGAAGCAACAAGAAGATTAAGGTTGCTCTGAACGTCAATTTGCAGAAGGGGATCAGTTGTTTCTTTGACTGCAACCTTACAAGAAAACTTCCCTCAAGGATGAGAATTGTCAGAAGCTAGCGCCCAAATTTTATATCGTTCTCAAGTGTGTGGGACAAGTAGCCTATTAGTTAGCTTTTCCTAGTCATTCGAAGCTATCATGTTTTTCATGTTTCATGCTTAAAGAAGGTGATTGGAACTAAGTGCCAATATCAAACCGACCTTCCTGAGTTAGTCGAAGAAGGATCCATTTGGCTACAACCATAAGCAGTTTTGGACAAGTGTGAGCGTCACCTGCTTCAGAGAACCATCGAGGAAGTGTTATTCTAGTGGAAAGATAAAACTCCAGTATATGTCACTTGGGAACCAGCTACCATTCTACAACAATTTCTACATTTCAAGCCTTGAGGACAAGGTTGTTTTTAAGGGGGAGGACATGTTAGGGTCCTAACCCGCACATAGGTAGAAAAATATTTTCGAATGTAATAAAGTTCAATATTAATAAGGCCTAGCAATAAAATAGAACAAGTCGAATGTAAGAATACCTAATAGAAGCTTATGCTTCTAGAAGGATCTTCCTCTAGATTCTTCTTTTGATAGACATATTTAGTATAAATAGGAGTCGAGGGTATGAGAACCATAGCTTGGATATTATTGTAATAGAGCTCTGCTCAACTGGAGGTTTCCCCCTCGAAGAGGCCCATGGACATTGCTTTCAGAATCAAAGTGATATTTCTGTTGTTATTCTTATATCATTTCAGTGCTATTGTGGTGATTGTTCTGGTTATATTGTTGTTATTCTGCCATTTCTAGAATTTTATTTATGTTCTGCATACTTTTTATATATGGTATATTACAAGTGGTATAAGAGAAATTTCCTTGGCAGAAAGTGTGGGTTAAATTTTTTTTTCAGGGTAGAGACGTATTCTAACGTCTTTAAGCCACAGAGATCTGTCATCACGCGCATAAATCCATGGTTGAGGGATTCATACATGCAGGAAATACAAGTGGTACTTAAGTGCACATATGTTGGCCACCCTTGTAACCCATGTCGGTACCCCTTCGAGTGGTAGTGCATTAGACAACACCTGTCTACGGATCAGACTAGATTACCTGAAGCCCTCTTTAGATAAACTGACCAGTCGCCTGACTGCTATAGTGCCACCGATAACAACACTTGGGAAGATACTCTCTAGTACCTGGGTAGTCGGGTAGTACGGCTAAGGGTACGGTCTATCCTCCTTAGTTAGTGCCCTGAGATATTGTGTCGAGTACTACTGTTGGACCCCACATGTATATCATAGAGCTATAGCACAGGGAAAACCCTTGTCTATAGAACCCTTGAATACCTAACCCTTGGGGACAAAAACATAAACAAATTAAAACAAATAAGATCTATTGACGTGCAACTGTGTTCAGGTTGCCAAATGACTACACATTTTTTTATGGTTAATCATTTGGGCATTTCATCACTGCATTATTCTTCAGACCGGAGTATAACTCCCCAGGTGTAAAAAAAAAAAAAGTCTTGAAATTTTTTCACCATTATTTGAGACCTATTCCATTGGATTCATCTCTTCTCCCTTATCACATTCATAGATATCATTTTTCAACAAAATTTTTGACCCCACCTGCCCCTTTTCAGTTCCCTCATCCTCATGGCCCATACCCGTAGCCAAGACTTGGAAGCTCGCTTCAATACCTTGCAATCTAGTCTCACCAAGACCCAACAAGAAATGAAACAACTCGGTGCCAATGTTGTCACCATCAATACAACCATGCAGTCCTCAATGGAGGAAATCAAACAAGACCTGACCACCCAGCTTGAATCTGTATTTTCATCACTCTGCACCAAGCTTCATATCCCTACATACAACCCTTCCTCTAACTCACCTCCACATACTGACGGTGAACATTCCTCTCATTCCCATAAATTTCAGCACCATCACTTTCAACGTGACCTACGTCTTCCACAGGTGGATGTGACCAAATTTGATGGCTCGGACTCCATTGGTTGGGTAACCCAAATGGGACATTATTTCTCTTTATACGTCATTACAGATGATTTGGCCAAACTATGGTATGGTATTCTCCATCTAGATCAAGAACGTTGGCAATGGTGGCAATGGAGAAAAAAATCTCGTCAAGGGTATATTGCTTGGACACACTTTGTGGCAGAGCTTTATGAATACTTTGAAACTGACACCAACCATTTGGGTTGTTTGTCAAAATTGAAAAAATCAAGAACAATGAAAGACTTTATAGATGCCTTTGAGTGCCTGGATTTTAAGAAAGAGGGCATGTCTGATGCCTTTTTCCGAGAGTGTTTTATCAGTGGCCTCAAGGATGAGATTGGGGCCCATGTCATCATGGCTCGGCCTCAGAGTTGGGTGGAGGATACTAAAAGAGCTAAAGAAGCACAACAGGTTGTATCTTCTAAAAACCAAAAACCCTCCTTTATCCCTCGCCCTAAACCGATAAATCCCACTACTCCTGCTGCTCCACTAAAGATCCAAAAATTAACCAGGGCTCAAATGGTTGAATGCCAACTCAATGGCCTTTGTTATAATTGTGATGACAAATATTTACCGAGCCATAAGTGTAAGGAACAAAATCTTTTTATGGCCATCTCCGAGGATATTTCGGAAGAGGATGTTGAAACTCCCCTTGTGTCTAAGTCACCTGAAACCACGGACATAACCCCTCCCTCATACCCTCCCAAAGTAGAACTGGTCATTTCCCTCAATGATCTCACTGGCTTCTCTGCTCCCCAAACCCTCAAGCTAATCGGTTACATCAAGCATCGGAAGGTCATCATTATGGTTGATAGTGAAAGCACCCATAATTTTATTCATCGCCACATTGCCCAAGAAACTCATTGCTACATCCATGCCGTCAATAATTTTCAAATCATGATTGCCAATGGTGGTTCCATGAAATGTGGAGAGCGTTGTGAAAATGTGTGTCTCCAAATTGGTGACTACCACTTGAAATCTCATATGTTTTCTATCGACATGGGCGGTTGTGACATTGTGTTGGGTGCAGACTGGATAAGGAATTTGGGTCCCATTCTCATGGATTTTAAGGAATTAACCATGAAATTCGACCAAGAGGGCCACCAATATAAATTCCAAGGCATCACCGCCGGTTCACCTGAGATCATTAGTTCCCATCGCATGGAAAAGCTACTCAAAAAAGTTCATTTTGGTGTTATATCCCAACTCCATGCCATACAAGCAATAGAGACACCCTCGGTGTCGCAAGACCTCCAAGCCATCCTTTCTAAACATCAAGTGGTATTTTCCACTCCCCAAGGACTCCCTCCTTCCTGTGGTGTTCATGATCATTTCATTCCCCTTGTACCCGGAATCCTTCCTCCCAATATTCGTCTGTATTGTCACCCCTTTTCCCAAAAAAATGAAATTGAGAAAATGGTCTAGGAACTCCTTAATGTAGGCGTTATCCGCCCTATTATGATCCCCTACTCTTCTCATGTAGTCATGGTCCTGAAGAAATAAGGTTCTTGTCGAATGTGTCCTAACTTTCATGCCCTCAACAAACTTACCATTAAAGACAAATTTCCCATTCATGTCATTGATGACCTCCTGGATGAATTGAGTGGCGCCCAATTCTTTACTAAACTTGATCTTTGTTCGGGCTACCGCTAGATACATATGAAAGAGGCATACATTCCAAATACTGCCTTTAGAACTCATGAGGGCCAATATGAGTTTTTGGTCATGCCCTTTGGCTTGTGTTGTGCCCCCTCCACCTTCCAAGCCTCATGAATCATGTCTTCTATCCTTTTCTCCATCATTTTGTCTTAGTTTTCTTTGATGATATCCTCATCTATAGAAAAACTTGGACAGACCATCTTGCTCATGTGGATCGAGTTCTCCATCTACTCTCTCAGCACCAACATTTCCTGAAACAGTCTAAATGTGCTTTAGGCGCCTCAGAAGTAGAATACTTGGGTCATCTAGTTGGGAGGAGGGCGTCGGGGTGGATCCTAAAAATATTGAAGCTATGCAAGACTGGCCTCACCCAAAGACTCTCAAAATCTTGTGTGGATTTATGTTCTTAACAGGGTATTATCGCAAGTTTGTTAATAATTATGGAAAGATTGCAACACCTCTCACTGCTCTCCTAAAAAAGAACTCTTTCACTTGGACTCCAACCGCTGCTCAAGATTTTCGAACCTTGAAGATGGCAATATGCACCACTCTAATCCTGGTCCTTCCTAATTTCACAAATACCTTTGTGTTGGAATGTGATGCCTCGGGGAAAGGAATTGGTGTTGGCCTTATGCAAGAGGGTTGACATTTGGCCTTTACCAGCAAGCAACTATCTAAAAGAAATCTTGGAAAATCAATCTATGAAAAGGAAATGTTGGCTATTCTGCATGTCATTGATCTATGGTGCCCTTATCTATTGGGGAAACGTTTCCAAATTAAGATAGACCATCAAAGCCTCAAGTATTTTCTGTAACAACGCATTTCCTCCCTGGAGAAACAAAAATGGGTGACTAAGCTCTTTGGATATGATTATGAGATCATTTACAAGAAAGGCAAAGACAATGTGGTTGTGGATGCACTTTCCTGAAAATATGAAAATGAAGGAACCATTTTTTTCTCTTTCCTTCATTGTACCAGATTGGCTCCAAGCCATTCGACAGGAATGGCTACAAGATCCCAAAAGTTCACATCTGATCCAACAATTGCATTCCAATGCTCCAACTTCCCCAGGGTACTCTTGGCTCCATGATTAGCTTCGATACATAGGTCATTTGTATTAAACAATCAAAGCTTAAATCCAAGGTACTTTCTGAGCTTCATGCTACACCCATAGTGGGGCACTCTGGGTTCACCAAAACCTATGACAGGGTCAAACATTCTTTTTTCTAGGATGGTATGAAACAGGACATTCGTAATTTTTTCACTGAATGTGATGTGTGCCAACGCAACAAGGGAGAAATAGTCAAATCTCCAGGCACACTACAACCGCTTCCAATTCCACCTGCTATTTGGAAGGATATCTCTATGGATTTTATTACCGTCTTACCCAAATAGGGAAATAAATCAGTCATCATGGTGGTTGTTGATAACCTTTCCAAGTATGCTCGTTTTTGTTCTCTTCAACACCCGTTTACAACATCCACGGTGGCTCAAATTTCCATGGATCAGGTCTTCAAGATTCATGGCATGCCGCACTCTATTGTTTATGATTGAGACCCAACTTTCACAAGCAATTTTTGGCAAGAACTGTTCAAGCTACAAGGCGCCCAATTGCATCTCAGTACAACTTATCATCCCCAGACTGATGGTCAAACGGAAGTTGTCAACAAGTGTTTGGAAACATATTTGAGGTGTTTTGTCTCAGAAAAGAAAAATCAGTGGGCTCAATGGTTACCCCTAGTTGAATGGTGGTACAACACTTCATACCATACAACTACACGCATAACTCCTTTTTAAGCGGTATATGTACAGAATCCACCTTCAATTCTCTCATACTTACCTAGTGTCTCGAAGGTCCAGACGGTTGACCAAACACTTACAGTTCGAGAGGCTATCCTCCGTACCCTCAAAGAGAATTTGGTCATGGCACAGAATCACATGAAGCAACAAGTAGATCAAGGTCGCTGTAAACTTCAATTTGTAGAAGGGGATCAGGTGTTTCTTCGACTGCAACCTTATAAGAAAACTTCCCTCAAGGCCGAGCATTGTCAGAATCTAGTGCCCAAATTTTATGGTCCTTATACTGTTCTCAAGCATGTGGGACAAGTAACCAATTAGTTAGATTTTCCCAGTCATTCGAAGCTACATCATGTTTTTCATGTTTCATGCTTAAAGAAGGTGATTGGAACTAAGTGCCAAATTCAAACCAACCTTCCCGAGTTAGCTGAAGAAGGATCCATTTTGGCTACAACCACAAGTAGTTTTGGACCAGCATGAGCGTCACCTGAGTCAGAGAACCATCAAGGAAGTGTTAGTCCAATGGAAAGATACAATTCCAACAGATTCCACTTGGGAACCAACTACCATTTTGCAGCAATTTCCATATCTCAAGCCTTGAGGACAAGGTTGTTTTTAAGGGGGAGGACATGTTAGGGTCCTTACCCGCACATAGGTATAACAATATATTTGGATGTAATAAAGGTCAATATTAATAAGGACTTGCAATAAAATAGAATAAGTTGAATGTAAGAAGACCTAATAGAAGCTTACGCTACTAGAAGGATCTTCCTCTAGATGCTTCTTTTGATAGACATATTTAGTATAAATAGGAGTCGAGGGTATGAGAACCCTAGCTTGGATATTATTGTAATAGAGCTCTGCTCAACTGGAGTTTTCCCCCTTGAAGAGGCCCATGAACATTTCTTTCAGAATCAAAGTGTTATTTTTGTTGTTATTCTTATATCATTTTAGTGCTATTGTGGTGATTGTTCTGGTTATATTGTTGGTATTCTGCCATTTCTAGCATTTTATTTTTGTTCTGCATACTTTTTATATCTGGTATATTACATAGTTTGATGTGCTTGATGGTCTGCACTCGACCAGACATTTTCCCATGCAGTGGGAGTCTTGAGCAGGTACATGTCGATACCTGGAAAGGAGGATTAGATATATGTCAAGAGAGTATTCAAGTATTTGTGTGGCACGAAGGACTATGCTATATGCTACCAAGTAAAACCTGGAGGTGACAGTGGTAAATTAGATGTACATGGCTTTGTCGACGTTGATTGGGCTGGAGATATGGATCGATGGAGGTCAACTAGTGGATAGGTCTTCAAGATTTTTAGTGGAGCAATAAGCTGGATGAGTAAGCGACAGGTGGTCATATCCTTGTCGACAACAAAGGCTAAATACATGGCGGCCACTCATGGAATCAAAGAAACAGTATGGCTTCAAAGGTTGTGTTCAGGAACCGAGTATGAGCAGAGATATATGAAGCTAAGTTGTGACTGTCAAAGAATAATATTTTTGGAAAAGAACCATACTTATCATTCAAATACTAAGCACATTGATGTACAATACCATTTCGTAAGAGATATGGTGGAAAGTAACAAGGTTCTATTGGAGAAAGAAGACATGTTGGAAAACATAGCAGACTTGTTGACCAATTATGTGAGTGTTGTGAAGGTCTCTTGGTGTCGAGAGGAAATGGGAATTGTTGTCATGGGTCTGTGAACGAAATTTCAGGAATATCATGTTTCAAAAAAGAAGATAATCAGTGGGAGAATGTTGGGTTGTTATATTCTTTGTGGTGAAATTTTAGTCGAGGTGAATCGACACTAACAGTCGAAGTCGAGGTGGATCAACAGCAGGTCGAAGTCGATGTAGATCAACAATAAGTCAAAGGTCGAGGAAGTCAATCAGGTAAATTCGAATTCGAAGACATTGAAGGCAAGTCAACCGACAAGAGGTCAAAGTGCAGGTGTGAGACAACTGACTGGAGACTGAATGGAGGCCTACTGGTAATCAACTGGTAATCCCAACTTGGTTTCAACTATAATAAAATCCCAGGATTTGCCGGATTCGTAGCTAATGATATGCATGGATATGTAACCATTTTTGGGCGTGAATCTTTAGGTTTTTTCCTATTTTAAAACCTATAAAGAGGCATGTTGTAAGGTCGTAAAGGTTGTTGTTGTAGGTGATCATAGAATACACTTTTGTAGTTTAATGCATGTGTAAGTGTAGGTTGTTGGTCATGCATATGTAAGCCGAATTGGATACAGGGTTGTTCTTTCTTGTGCAAGAGGGTATGATGTTAGTTGTGTCTTAGGTGTGGACCAAGGTTAGACATGTAGCCTTTTATTATGAGTGAATAAGACAACAAGAGAGAAGAACGCTCAAAGGAATGTTGGTTTTCCTGGTTAAGGGTTTCCAGGGAAAAATATCGGTGTATTGTCTGATTGATAGTTTCATTTTCTTTCTTGATTAAATTCTTCTTCTCTTATACTATGATTAGTGTGGAAGTGTTATGCATTTCCTGATAGATAGCCATTCCTTTTCATCAAGAGGCGGGGAGAGATAACTTATTGGAAACATGCCGAATACATTCAAGTATTGGATAGGGTCCATAAAACTTAGGTTAAAACTTTTGGTGACTCTTCTCCATGAGTGATGTTTTATTTTAGGGTTAGAGAGGAAGGAAAAAGTAATCCCCTTCTTCAAAGTCCACTCAAATAAATTTTGATCAACTTATTACGTCTTTCTATTATTAGTCAATATCAATTTTCCCTTTAGTGTACAAAGAATGTAAGCATATGTTTTCAAGGTTTTTTCCACCTCCTAAACCTTTGATGTGCTTGGTAAGTATGATACCATTGATGGAATTTTTTTTCCATATACTATGTCATAGACTAACATTTTTGTAGCACCATGATAAGTGGTATTGTACCACCATTTGGAAAGGGGTAGCTACATAACCCATTGTTCCTTCCACTCTGACGTAAAAAATCTTAAATGGGACTCTAGAAACTTATTAACTACTTTTTTATAACCTTCTATTTTGGTATGATATGTTGTGCTCAATTTCAATTCGGTAACTTATAGTTTAAAAATATCCTGCAATAAATTCATGGTGAATGTACAATCATGATTCGACACAATTGAATTAAGCCTACTATGTAGTTAAAATATTGTCCATGAAGACTTGTGCAATTATCGAGGCATTTAAGGGGTGTTGTAAGGCCCAAACAAGAACATATTTGGAAAGGTCGTAAGCAACCACCATGATGACCACTTTGTTTATTGCTTTAGGTAGCCCCACAATAAAATCCATAGAAATTACAGTCCAAATTCTTGCAAGAATCAATAAAGGCTGCAATGCTCTTGGAGGCTTCATTACATCACCCTTTTTCCTTTGGCATGTGTCACATTCTACCTCAAAGGTGTAGATGTCATTATTCATGCCATCCTAAAAGAATCATATACTTAATATTGTATGTTTTCTAAAACCCTGAGTGGCCCATTGTGGGAAAGCAATGTGATTCAGTTAACACTCTTGGTTTTAAAGGCAATATGTACCAAAAATATATTTCCTTTATACCACAATAAATAGTTATGTTAATTGTATCCCTTATGTGTATGTGGGTCTACTTGTAGTTGCTGGATAAGTTGAATGATATTGGCATCAATGATCCATTCATGAAATTCCTCCTCAATCCAATTAGGAAGTGATAAAGATAAAGAAAATAGGGAGCCTTAATCCTCATACTTCGAGATAAAGCATCAACCACCACATTCTCCTTGCTCTTCTTGTATATTTTCTCATAATTATAACCTAACATTTTGGTGACCCACTTTTGTTGTTTTGGTGAAGACCACCTCTATTCCAAGAAGTATTGAAAACTAAGATGGTATATATTAATATGGAAATGATGCCTAATCATGTAAGGACGCCATGTAGCAAATAGATGAATAGTATCCATCATTTCATTTTCATATGTCAAATTTCCCAAGTTTTTATCACACAATTTTATTATTGGCGAATGTCAATGTATATCTCTTTTCAATTAACATTTCCCCAATACCTTTTCCCAATTCATCACATTCCAACATGAAAGTATTATTGAAATAAGACATGGATAGGATAGCAATAGTACACATAGCTTCTTTTAAATCTTGAAAAGTGTATTCTATAGCATCATCCATTCAAAGGAATTTTTCTTGAGCAAGTTGGTGAGGGGGGCTACAATTTTACCATGATTCTACACAAACTTCCTGTAGTAATTGGTGAGGCCAAGGAATCCATACAAAATTTAGAGATTCTTGGGGTGTGGCTAGTCTTTCATCGCCTCAATTTTCTTAGGATCAACATATATTGCATCCCAATTGATAATGTGACCCAAATATTCCACTTCGGATGTGCCACAAGAACATTTGGAATGTTTGATGAATAATTGGCGATTGTGGAGGATTTATAAGGCCTAATCCACATGTTCCACATGTGTCTCCCAAGTTTTATTTTAAATCAATATATCATCAAAGAAGATAGTGACATATTGGTGTATAAGGGGTAGAAAGATGCATGAGGATTTAAAACTTGGGTGGTGCATTGCTAATACTAAAAGAAATCACGAGGAACTCACAATGTATTTTATGTGTGTGAAAGTGGTTTTAGAATTATATTCTTCTTTCATTCTAGTTTGGTGAAACCTCAAATGAAGATCAAGTTTAGTGAACAATTGTGCTTCTTGTAGCTCATCCATGAGGTCATTAATGACTGAAATGGGAAATTTATATTTGACTATCAATTTGTTAAGAGTATGAAAGTCAGGACACATGTATCAAATGCCTTATTTTTTTAGAACCATGATGATCAAAGAGAAGTAAGGCCTAGTACTAGGATGTATCACACTTGCTTCCAATAATTCTTGAATGATATTTGCTATCTTATTTTTTTGTGCAAAAGGATGGTGATATGGGCATATATTGGGTGGTTGGCTACCTAGCATTATTGGAGTTATGATTAAGCTCATTGCATCATCAAGATGAACTAACTAGAAAGCATCCTCCAAGGCCTAGATAGATTTGAATTGTGAAAAAATACTTGAATGACCCTTCTTTAGGAGCTTTTCCATATGGTGAGAACTAACAATTTCTCAAGAGCTTTCTTTGAGACCTTTGAGAGTATAGCAATTCCCATCATTTTTTTATCTCATGTATAAATCCATGAAATCCATGGTAATGGGACCTAATGTTCTCAACCATTTTTCACCCAAAATGATATCGTGTCCTCCCATTCAATAGTCCCCCATTTGAAGTTTCACATTGTCACACTTTCCACTGCATTTCGTAGATCCCTAATTTTCCATCATGATTTGAAATTTCTTCATAACATGGATATAGTAATGTGTTTCTTTTTCTAACTGACAATGAATAAAAGTCTAGGTGTGGCCACTATCTATTAATACAACCACCTTCTTGTGCTTGATATAGCCTGTCAAATTTGATGCATGAGCAGATGAAATATCGTTGACGTTATAATGGAGATTTGGGTTTTTCACAATGTTCATCCAAAGTGGGAATGTCATTCATAGGAGGGTTGATTTCCCCTAGATTCAACCCATCATAATCACCATTAGAAATGTCCTTAGTTAGCCATAAATAATTTTTGTTTCTTACATTTATGCCTTGGGAAATATTTGTCATCACATTAATTATAACAAAGACCTTTGAGTTGAAATTTTTCCATTGCTTCCTATGTCAAATTATAGACCTTAAGTGGTGGAGTAGGATTTTGATGTGGCACAAAGTTTTGGTGTGGTAATGGAACAAAGTTTGGTAATTTGGATTGGGCATATGTCACAACGTATGCATGGAAATATAGCTAAGAAGCATCCAAGTAGGTAGTGACATGATTCATCTCAATGTGTTCTATGATTTCCTCCTTGAGACCACTAATAAAACATTGCTTGAAAGATTCATCAGTCAAAATTTGTATTTTGATTGCCAAACATTCAAAAGTAACAATATATTCTTCCACCATGCCTATTTGATGCAATTTGGAAAGAATACCCACAAAATTAGTTTCATTTTCAAAGTAAGCAAAAAGGGTTTTCATGAACTACTTCTAGGTAATGTATCTAGATATAGAACTCATATTTTTAGTTTTTCATGTTATTCTCTATAGCATGGAGGTAAAAATAGTGTTCCATCTAGTCAACCCTTCTTGTCGAATCAGATCCATCAAACCTATTCATATTAACATTATCTAATAAATGCAACATTTTGGGGGAGTGAGGGTTGCATTTGTGAGGATCATCACCAGTAGAAAATTCAACACCATCATTAGCCTTACCCTCTAGCCTATCAAGTTTATAGAAAAAAATGATAAACATGTAGGTAAAGCAGATTGTAAAAATATAATGATTGAAAAGGGAAGACCAGAGGAAACAAGAAGAAGAGGAAAACAAGGAGGAGGTTCTTAAGGCCTAATAAATAAATAAAATATATGAAGAAACATAAAACAATGAAGAAGTGATAGGAAAATTGTAGCAATGTGAACTAAGTGAAAAAATCAAAGGAGAAGGGAAGGAAACGAATGTAACTAGGGAAAAAAAGAAAAGGAAGTAGAGAACAGGAGGGAGAAAAAGAAGAAGATAGCATACAAAATGATGAGGAAAGGAAACAAAAATAAGAGGGAGCACAAAAAAACATGATAAAGGAAGAAGTAAGGTGATAAGAGCTAGTGAAAAATTCAAATGAGAAGGAAAGGAAATGAAAGTAACTAGGGACAAAAAGAAAAGGAAGTAGAGAAAAGGAGGGAGAAAAAGAAGAAGATAGCATACAAAATGACGAGGAAAGGAAACAAAAAGAAGAGGGAGAAAAAAAAAACCACGATAAAGGAGGAAGTAGGGTGATCAGAGCTCATAATAACTGTAGAAATCTTACAGTTAGATCAATGTATTACTAAAACAAGAGTTTCAAGAATTATCAAACACACTAGTGAGGAAAAAAAAAACTATCATATCCAAGCAGGAAAACGACCATCGGGTAAGAAGGAAGAATGAATATTAGCATACATGATAAGAAATAAGGTAAAGAAAAGGAAAAATTGAATTCAAAAAACAAGGAAATTGAGGACACACAAGATAAGCTAGAACAAGATTCAGATTGTAAGGTACAAGATCTATTATAATAGCCAAAACATAAATATTGCAGAGAATAACAGCGGAACAACACAATAGATGAAACCACAACACCAAAATAATATCTTTATTGATAGGAAACAATTTTCACTTGCCTCTTCGAGGGGGAAACCTCCAATAGAGCAACACTCTATTACAATAATTATCAAGACAAGTTATCTAATACCTCCTTCTCTTATTTATACTAATGATATCTTCTAAGGAAACTTATAGTGGAAGATATTTATAGAAGCGGAAGATTATATTAGGTCTTCTTACATTGAATTGTTATCCTTTATTTAATAGGCCTTAATAACTAATGTTGGATTTTATTACATAGAAAATATATCATACTAACTAATGACCCACGAAGAGGGGTTAGGATCAGATCCTAGCATGCCTCCCCCCTTCAAAAGAGACCTTGTCCTCAAGGTTGAATATGCAAAAACTGTTGGAGTATGGTCGATGGTTCCTAAGTCATATTCTTTGGTGATATGTCCATCCACTTGATCATCACTTCCTTGATAGTTTTGGTATGCAATCGAAATTCACATGCATTGAGGATGACTTATGGTTGGAGCCAAAGGGAGCCTTCTTCATCTACTTCAGGAAGGATGGTTTGGACCCTGCAATTTTATCCCACTGTTTTCTTGAAACAAGAAACATGGAACACTGGATGGGTTTTGGAAGTAGATGAAAGGGCCAATTTGTAGGCCACTGAACCAATACGCTTGAAGATCTAATAGAGGCCATAAAACTTGGGTGTGAACTTGTGATGTCCCTAGGCTTGGAGATATGTTTGTTTGTAAGGTTGGATTCTAAGAAACACCTTATCACCTTCCTGAAAAACCTGTTCTGAACGATATTGGTCCGCCTGTTACTTCATGTGATTTTGAGACATGTGGAGGTTATCCTTCAGAGCTGCAAGGGTGATTGTTCTACCTTGCAAAATTGTATCAATATATTGGACCTTTGATGTGCTTGAAAGATATTTAGTGACTGTAGGTGGTCATTGGCCATACACCACTTCATATGGGGTCATTTTAGTCATTGTATGATATGAAGTATTGTACCACCCTTCGGCCAAGGGAAGCCATTGCACCCACTGGTGTTGTTTATCAGAAGCAAAACATCACAAGTAGGTTTTCAAACATTTGTTAACCAATTTTGTTTGGCTATTGGACTGGGGGTGATAGGCAGTGCTCATGTTCATTTGGGTGCCCTGGAATTTAAACAACTCTTGCCAAAATGTGTTGGTGAAATTCGGGTCACGATCAGACACAATAGAGGTGGGCATGCCATGAAACTTGAAAGTATGATCAAGGAAAACTTGCGCTACTAGTGTTGGTGTGAAAGGGTGGGGTAATGCACAAAAATGAGAATACTTGGAGAGGTGATCAACCACCACCATGATGACTGACTCATTCCCAGCTTTAGGGAGGCCCATTATAAAGTCCATGGAGATGTTCATCGACATAGAAGATGGAATGGGTAGGGGTTGTAGAGCTCCAGGAGACTTGATGGTTTCCCTTTAATATGTTGGCACGTCTCACATTCAGTGATAAAGAGAAGGATTTCCTTCTCCATGCCTTCCCAAAAAAAGAATGACAGGCAGGAGAATAGGTCTTTTGGAAGCCAGAGTAGCCAGCAATAGCAGATGACTACAACTCATTTAAGAGTCACGGCTTGAGTGTTGAAGATGGCGACAAATTCAGGTGATCCCTATACCTGAGAATATTGTTTGGACAAGTGTATCCAAGGGGGGGATTAAGGTCCTCCTGAAGTTGATGAATTGGTCGAGACATAGTCGGGTTTGTTAGCCATTCTTGTCATACTTCCTCAATCCAATTTGGAACAGGTAAGGATAAGGGAAAGAGGGAGTCATCCTCCTCATGTTTTCGTGACAAGGCATCGACCACTATATTATCTTTTCCCTTTTTATATGTGATTTCATAATCATAACCCAACATTTTAGTCAGCCATTTTTTTTGTTCTAGGGAGGATAACCGCTCCTCTAAAAAATACTTCAGACTATGATGATATGTTTTGATCTGAAAATGACATCCCAAAAGATATGGTCGCCACATGTGCACTGCATGGAGAATGGCCATCATTTCTTTTTCATACATAGATCTAGTCAAATTAAGGCCACTCAATGCCTGGCTAGTAAAGGTCAAAGGTCGACCATATTGTGTGAGAACTACTCCAATACCAGTGTCGGAAGCATTTGATTCTACCACAAAATATTTTTCAAAGTCAGGAGATGCTAAGACTAGAGTAGTGCACATGGCCCGCTTTAAATCTGTGAAGATTTGCTTGGAGGCATGTGTCCAATGAAATGCATTCTTATTAACAAGTTCATTGAAGGGCTTAGAAATTTTTCCATAATGGTGTAAAAACTTACTGTAATATCCTGTGAGACCAAGAAAACCTCAAAGGCACTTTACGTTCATGAATTGCGGCCAATCCTGCATAGCTTGTATCTTTTGAGGGTCCACTCTTACCCCTTCTCAACCCATAATTTGTTCCAAGTATTCCAACTCGTTGGCCCCAAAGGAACATTTGGTATTTTTGAAAAACAATTGGTTTTCTTGTATTAAGAAAATGACTTTGTCCACATGGATAAGGTGGGAATCCCAAAAATGACTATAAATGAGGATGTCATCAAAGAAAATCAGGACAAACTTTCGAAGGCAAGGTTTCAATATTTTATTCATGAGACTTTGGAAGGTGGATGGGGCATTGCAAATGCCAAAAGGCATCACCAAGAATTCATAATGTCCTTCATGAGTTCTGAAAGCAATCTTCAGAATATATGCCTCCTTCATCCAGATCTGGTGATAGCGTGAGTGAAGGTCTAATTTTGTGAAGAAAAATGCACCCTAGAGTTCATCCAACAGATCATCAATGACAAGAATGGGAAACTTATCCTTGATGGTCAGTTTATTCAGGGCATGAAAATCTAGACACATGCGCCAAGCACCTTCTTTCTTTAAGACCATCACCATTGGGAATGAATATGGGCTGGTACTGGAGCGAATTACCTACGCCTCTACTAATTCTTGTATTATCTTTTCAATTTCATTTTTTTTATCAAATGGATACCTATAGAGGCATACATTGGGGGGTTCACTTCCTAGAAGGAGAGAGATGTTATGATCATGTTCACACCTGGAGGGAGGTAAGTCTATTGGAACCTCAAGACCCTGGGGTACTTGTCCAAGATTAGTTTCAAGCTACAAGGGATATCAGGAGAGGCATGATTGGTGACATTGATGGCTTTGAATTGAGAAATCACACCATGGTGGCCTTTCTTCAACAATTTTTCCATCCTGTGAGAGTTGATGATTTCATGGGAGTCAGCTTGGATTCCTCGAAGGGTATAGGGGTGACCCTCTTAGATGAATCTCATATATAAATCTTGGTATTCCATTGTAATCGGTCCAAGGGTGTGAATCCATTCCACACTCAATACAATATCCATGGCAATAGAAAACATGTGAGTTTTCAAATGATAATGACCCATTTGGATTTTGACATTCTCACAATGGCCCCCACACTTCATCATACCACTATTAGCTATGAGGATTTGAAAATTAGAAAATGGGTGGACAAAGCAATGGAGCTCCTCGGCAACCCTGCGGTGAATAAAATTATGGGTGCTTCCACTATCAATCAATACCTCAACCGGAATATGTTTGATGTATCCCTTGATCTTCAATGTTTGTGGGGTTGAAATTCTCGAGAGGGAATGAAGAGATATGACAAGTTATTTTGGTTCCATAGGGATTGCAACTGAATCTTCTAAGTGGAGACTTGGTTGGGAATCCTCTTGGTTAGGAGCCTCATATAATTGGATTTCTTTAGAGGAAGTGGAAGTTTATGCATCAATCTAGAAGAAATTTTGTTCATGACATGTATGGCTCGATGAATACTTGTCATCACAGTAATAACAAATTCCTTGCTTTCGACGTTCCACCGTTTATGTTGGAGATGCCTTTTGGAATTTCAACGTTTGTGTCATAGTTGAGGTAGCCCCTAGGCGAGGATGAAAACTTGAGCCTTAATGGTGTCCTTTAAGCCATTGATAAAACATTCAAGATAGAACTCATCTGATAAGCCCTCAGTGTCGATGGCCAACTATTCAAATGTTGTGATGAAGTCGGTCATAGATCATGTTTGTTTGAGCTTGGTTATTTTTGCCAAAAAATGGGATTCCCTATCAAAATGGGCACAAACCTCTTTGGTGAACATGGTCCAAGTGAGTAAGCCACTTCCACCATTTCCATATTTCTTGATCCAAGTATAGAACCCCCACATGGAGTTTGGTCTCATCATCCCTAATATCATGGAGGGAGAATTAGTGTTCCATTTGCGAAACCCATCCTGTCAGGTCAGATCCATCAAATTTATGCATCTCAACTTTGGGAATCTTATTTCAGGAATGGGGAGGACCCCAATGAGAGTGGGAAGAATGAGGATGCTTAGAATGGGAATGAATATCCTCAGAGTGGAACTCAGGGTGATTCCCCTTGATGAGTTGTGTCAATGTGTTGAACTTGTCTTTGAGGGACTCTTGGAATTCTTGGCGAAAGGAGGTCACGGTCGCATTCAATGAGGTGAGCCAACTATCCAAGTATTCCATGGTCTGAGCATGGGTCTAAGCAGGGGACATAGGGAAAACTTAGGGAGAGTGTACAGCCTAGGATAAGGAGGTTGGTGGGACAGGGGGCCAATAGGGAGGTGGGAAAGGATTCGGGCCCAAAAAAATCGGGTTAAAAATTATAGGTACCACGAAAATCAAAATGAAGAGAGGAATCCAATGGGATAGGTCTGAAATAAGGGGGAGAGAAAGGGGTCGGGCCACAAAAAAATAGGGTAAAAAATGATAGGTACCACTACGATCATGATGAAGAGAGGAATCTAATGGGATAGGTCTCAAATAAGGGTGTGATCGGCCCTAGAATTTCTTTTTTTTTTCTCCTGCATAGTTATACTCCGATCTGAAGAATATTGTAGTATTGAAAGGCCCAAATTCTTAACAAGAAAAAAATGTGTAGTAATTTTGCAACGAAAATGCAAGAAGTAAAGTTGCACAACAAACAATAGATCTTGTTTGTTCTGTTTATGTGTATGTTCCAAGGGTTAGGGTATTCAGGGTTTCTATAGACAAGGATTTTTCCTATACTATATCTCTCTTATATGCGTGTGATATCCAATAGTGGTACTCGACCCAATATCTCAGGGCACCAACTAATGAGGCTAGACTATGCCCTTAGTTGTACTACCTGACTACCCATGTGTCACACACCCACTACGACAACCTAGATTTTTCGTCTTTTCTTCAAGGGATAGAATCCCCAAATTTCTATGGGGCCTCGCACAGACCATCCCTTCCCTTATCCTCCTCTATTTGATCATTGTCTATGACCACAGGCCTTAACAAAAGGTGATTCCAACTTTCACGTTTTGGGATTTCTATGTGCGAGCTCTCCCTAGCTCCATGTCCCTTGAAATGTTGAAACCCAAAATGAGGCTAACGAGCTCCTTGGCTCCCATTTTTCCTAATTCATGCGATCACCTTAGTGAACACATGCTAACACCAAATGGCGCTACCGGAACTCGACTTTCGAGATTCCTGTTGCAAGGAACCCTTGTTCCTTCAATCCCTGAAACCCGAAAGTCCGGTATCATTCAGTTCTACGGTCCAGATCGTCGACTTGATCAACGGACCAGATTAAATCTTGGCATTCTACCTTTTAGGATTTTGGCGGGGTCTTCACTCCTATTCCTTCGATGTCCAGAACCTTGGTGTCTTTATATCTTCGCCACGTGTTCTCTATAAATGGACGGTCCAAATTCTTTCGAGACCCGAAATGTCGATTCCCGAGTTTAGACCCTTGATTAACTGTTAGCGCCTACCTCTTCCTTCTACCACATGACCCTGTCCTGTGACCTAGGGCTCATCCACAAAGCGCGTCGGGGTTTCGTATACCAGGATTTCGCGACTTTCGAAGACGGGGTCTTGCCCTCTGGTTTCCCAAATACTGAAACGCCGAAACTTATTCATGCTAAACCAATTCAGGGTTTTGTATACCGGGATTTCGCGACTTGTGAACAGGAGGAGTCTTTCCCTTTGGTTTCTCGGGTGCCAAAACACCGAAACTTATTCTCACTAAACCGAATCATCCACAGAGCGCGTCGGGGTTCCATATACTGGAATTTTGTGACTTGCGAAGACGAGGGGTCTTTCCCTTTGGTTTCCCGGGTGCCAAAACGCCGAAAATTATTCTCACTAAACTGACTCATCCACAGAGCGCATCGGGGTTTCGTATACTGGGATTTCGCGACTTGCGAAGACGAGGGGTCTTGCCCTTTGGTTTCCCGGGTGTTGAAACACCGAAACTTATTCTCACTAAACTGACTCATCCACAGAGCGCGTCGGGGTTTCGCGAAATACTACCCAACTGCCACGTGTCCTGTGTTGATGGAAGGTTCTGAATACTTCAGGAATTTCAGGACTTCGTTGAGTCCACTCTCCTGCCTATGCAAGGGTTAAGATCGACGGTCAATAGAGCTCCGACAGTTCCTTGGATCTACGGTCCTGGATCCCATCACTACTTGCGAAGGCTGAAGGGGTCGAGGTATTAATGTCTGTGCTCCACCTCTAGATCCATCGGTCTTGACAAACCTGGGGTATTTCTGAAAGGATTCTGACCGTTCATCTACCAAATGATGGGGTATTCTCTTTCGATAAATGGGACTCCCTATCCTTTATGAGCTTCATTCATGAGATTCAACCTCTCGGGGCTTCGAATTCCCATGACTTCGAAACCTAAGAGAACTACTCTTTCTTGTACAAGGTTTCCAGACTCAAATCACATGATCCTTCAGAGGGTTCTTCGGTAATTATCCCTAGGCTTGGTGACCTGACTGAAAATCCTTCCTAATTCGTCGAGCTATGAACTCTGTGACAGGGGTAAAGTAAACTCATGGGTTTACTATAATGGTAGTCTTTTCAAGGAACTCACTCTGGCTCTGGAACGTGAGGAAACTTCCTGGAAAAAGGTGCCTTCGGGAAATTAAACCAAGGCAGAGCGCGAGTCAAGTAAATGGGACAATTCTCAAGAGAACGGACTTGTATTCTGAACTTATTCATTCTACACATAAACCGATTATGGTCATATAAGTATAATCATGCGTCCATTATTTCCAATCAAAACACAAGGCAATCACTTCTATACAGAAACCATTTATGAGCGCATAAACATGAGCACGCATCTAGGATATTCAATTAAAAATACAAGACATAAACACTTATCAGAAACACCAAGCATGACACGACTGCTGAGAGGGGTGCTTGTTTCCACCCAACCATAGGCTCAGTGACTCCAAACAAATTTACTACTAGCCACCCCCGAGCTAGACCATGATTGTAACACCTTGTTTCCCCCATTTTGTAAAAATAACTGGACTGGCCAAGAACTGTGGCAAACTCAGAAATGTGAATATGTGATGTGAATGGACCTTGTGGAAAAGGTTGATGAATGTGAATAATATTATGAATTTATATTGCAGGACTACTGAGAGGGGATATGCTGAAAAAGAGACCACGATGGTTGCAGAGAGGTGGTGGAAGGCACCTGGAAAGTTGGCGTTAACTTCCACCGAAAATCAATACCGTATTTGGACTTCACTGGCTCGGAGAACCAAAAGTGGCTCATTGGCCCCGAATTTAATGTCTCGCAGGCTGGTAGGTAGATGGCTCCTCAGGAATTAAAGAGGGATGGGGAGGTGAACCACCCATCTGTAGAGCCGTAAGCCTGACCAGCGCGAGGGAAATCGCGCCACACACAACCTCGCAAGAGGATAATGTGTGGGGGAGAAGCGATTGGGGGAAGACGTGAGGGAAGTAAGAGAACTCTGGCGATATGCAAAGTGAGTGATAGCAGAGAGGGAGGAGAGTAACCTTCGCTCCTGGTCACTGGAAAACAAAGACGTAGTCTCATAGCATCGTGGTCTCAGCTCGGGGGTGGCTAGTGGTAAATCCGCTAGGAGTCGCTGAGCCTACGGTTGGGTGGAAACGAGCACCCTTCTCAGCAGTTGCATAACCTCTGGTGTTACTTTCTAATAATTGTTTTGCCTTTGATATCTTGTAATATATGTGTGCTGACATTTATGATCATAAGTTGTGAAATTGTGAATGACTTCATTATAAGAATGTTTGTTTGGTGTCTTGATCAGTAATGGTAGTTGTATGTTTAATGGAAAGAATATGTATGGCTTCTTATTTCATAAGTTGTTATTTATATGCATACTGATCTAATTCAGACTTCACGTCTGGTTCTCGGGAGAGTGATACCCTATCTGCCTCAGATAGTACCCTGGGTAAACTTCCCCATAGAGATACCCTTCTCAAACGCCCATAAAGAACCTGGAGAAAGGATGTGAAGGCACAAGGCCTTAAGAAATCCCTGACAAGTATCGAATCGATGGACAAAATCCCAGCGGGAGATCAGTGGTCACTCACGACCGTCAGATCGGAAGGAGAAATTAGAGTGTTAAGCGCCTTAACCCGAAATAGGTGTTGATCGACGGTCAAGATCCCATCGGGAAACCTGTGGTCACCCATGACCGTTAGATTGGTAGGAGAAAGTAGGGTGTTAAGGCATTACCACTTTGTCTTTCTGTGTCTTTGTGGGTAGCGAAGAGATCGGGATCGTAGATCCCCAAGATCCAGGATAACATATGGACCGTTGATTTTTCCACATCCAGGGAGTCGTGGGAGAATGCACAAGTTAGGAACCTGTCCGAGCCGTCAGATCTCAGCTGGAAAACCCGACAGCTGTTGGATCTGTCAGGAGATACCTAAGGATCAAACCCCCAGTGAATAGGGGCAAAAACCCCGAAGCAGTTGTGGATCGTCCGATTTAAGGAGGCTACGTATCGCGAGATTTCTCATTTCGGGAAAATGGGAATCGCGAATTCGGAAGTCCTGATGACAAGAGATCGAGACTTTCCATGGTGGAAACCCCAAAGAAGTCGGGGACCGTCCGATTTAAGGAGTCTACGTGTTGCGAGATTTCCCGTTTCAGGAAAATGGGAATCACAAATTTGGAAGTCCTGGTGACAAGAGATCGGGACTTTCCATGGTGGAAACCCCGAAGCAGTCGTGGACCGTCCGATTTAAGGAGGCCATGTGTTGTAAGATTACCCATTTCGGGAAATCGGGAATCGGGAACTCGGGAGTTCTGAGGATGAGAGATCGGGACTTTCCATTATGGAAACCCCAAGATAAGACATGGACCGTCTAATTCAATGAGACTACGTGTCGAGAGATTAACCGCATCGGGAAACCGGGGATCGAGAATTTGGGAGTCCCGTGGTCGAGAGTTCAGACTCTCCTGATGATAAATCCTGATGAATGGACGATATTATTTCAGAGGATCTTAGGGTCTATAATGACCATCAGATGTGGGGAAGAGACGTCAACTTTAAGTCGGGGCGCGAGTGCGCCTTAGGGTAAGTGACGAGCAGATTTGGACGACCAAAGTCCACCTGCCCAGATCTACGACTGAGGCTTCAATCCGGAGCCCCCCTTCCATTCTGCCTTTAAGGGGGGGGTCCAGAATCAAATGCACATCTCATGAACGACTGGGATTAATTCACCTTGATCAACGGTGCTCAGGCGAATTACGGACCCCCCTTGCCATTCTGCCTTTAATGCTGGGGGGGGGGGGNGTCTTGTGAAGTGGGACCCGTCTCCTATCACATCGCTCACCGTTTCATGTTTCCCTATTTCCACCTGTACTCCACTCAATCGCGTGATAGGGCCCATTCCTATTGGCCATTCGCTAACCCTGTTGGGATTTGTCCCTATTAGCCAGTCGCTAGCCTTGTCAGGGTTCGGCGTTTGAAGAGTTGAACGATTCGACATATCTGTAGCGTCGAGTCGCGAATTATTGAAAGTCACCATGAATTATTTGACCTGTGATCATGACCTGCGATCACATGGGAGCAGAGAGGGAGAGAAAGAGCTAGCTTGCGCTAGGCCTCTGTAGGTAATTCGGGGGCTCTTATTCGGCAGAAACCAACGAAAATTTGATTATGGTAGTGGGTGTGTGACAAATTGGTATCAGATCATGGTTAAAAAACTTGGCCTACTTGGGCCCAGGCACGAGCCACGTAAGAAGATATTGTCATCTGCGTTTTCTCCTTAAGAAGAAGGATTGTAGAATGAAACTGTAATCTGGGACACTAACTATGTTGTCCCGTTTTAGTGTTACGATGGATACCTACTAAAGTAGGTAGAGTCTCTTGCAATTGAGATGGATGGATAGATAAGGATTAAGACCCAAATAAAAATCCCCTATTATATGGGTATACAAGTGAAAATATGAATTTATGCGTCAGTTATAAAAATGTATCTAACTCTTGACTAACAACCAGCGTTTGTCTTTTCACCCAAGTAGACGATCAGCCGTGGGAATTTACAGATGCAGAAAATGGTGACTCACCAATAGGTGGGAGAAGGCTCCCACAATAGAGATGAAGAGTCTAATGAAAGAAGAGAAATAGGAACCCCTCCAGATCTAGCCGAGACTGTGAGGAGTCTCATGGTTGAATTGCAAAGCTGCAAGGCCGACAATGAAAGGATGATGAAAGAACAAGAAAAGCAAACTGAAATTAATGAAGTTTTACTACAGATCTTATCCGACCTATAGCGACAAATGTAGCATGAACCCGAGATGCAGAAACATGGTCATATCAGTGGCCACACTGAGAGGAGCACCTCAAGGAAGGTCCACCCCAGAGGTAAAGGACCAGTGCCAGACGATTCCTTTGAGAAGGAAGCTGGTGATTCATAAGGCTCTTCCAGCAGCAGGACCAATTCCTATTCTCAAAGAAAACAGAAGAAGCAAAAGACTTCCAAGGGTCATAAATTTGAGGAATTCAGAAAGGCCAAACCTCCCTCCTTCGACGGTGGGATAAAGAAGGGAGAGGAAGCTGAGGCCTGGTTACTTGGACTGAAGAAATATTTCAGAGTCCATGATTTTTCAGAGAATTTGAAGGCCCGAGGGGCCACTTTCAATCTGAATGGAAAATATTTCATTTGGTAGGAAGATATTAAGAATATGAAAGGGGTTTGTGAGGAGGACCTGTCCTGGAAGCAGTTTGAGAAGTACTTCCGGAAGAAGTATTTGTCGGAAAAATATTTCGACGAGAAGGCTAAAGAGTTTTATGAACTCAAACTGGGGCAACTCACTATAGAGGAATATGTCAACAAATTCCTCGACTTATTGAGATATGTACCCTACATCAAGGCAGAGAAGGTGAAGGCGCATCGCTTCATCAGTGGGCTACCCAAGGAATATCGGAACCGAATTGAATTTGACGAGCCAAAGACCCTAGAAGACACTATTCGAAAGGAAACATATTGTCATGAACAATATGGACATCGGGCAGAGTCTCGTGGAGACTGGAAACAGAAGAGTGGTTCGAGATTTCAAAAAAAGGGGATCAAATCCTCAGGATTTAAGAACTACAAGAAGAACCCCAGAATGGACTTTCCAGCCCAGAGTGTACTCCAGCAGAACTTTCCCTCATCAAACGGAAATAAAACTTTTGGACCTATACCAGTAAAGACTAATAACCCAAAGATAGAACCTATGAAATGTTGGGGTTGCGGAGAAGAGCATCTCCTAAGAGATTGTCCACACCGACAACAGAACAGTCAGAAATTTTATAACATTCATGAAGCTACCATAGACAATGATGTGGCCAGGAGTGTGCCACAAATTTATGCAGCCTTGGATAATAACCACGCTGACCACCAAGCTTTAATGGTGGAAATAG
Source organism: Picea engelmannii (assembly GCA_009831015.1). Taxonomy (NCBI): domain Eukaryota; kingdom Viridiplantae; phylum Streptophyta; class Pinopsida; order Pinales; family Pinaceae; genus Picea; species Picea engelmannii. Next base: position 99,960 of record ML800864.1, read on the forward strand.
AAGGTATGATTTTCAACCATCTATTTTCTGTTTTGATTGACCCTGGTTCAAATTTGAGTTATATAGCCCTTAGAGCTGTTGATAAGTGTAAACTACAGCCACATAAAAAAACCAAGCCATGGTTGGTAAAATTAGCCACTAGCACCAAAAGGAAGATAGCAGAGGTTATACCCGTCTGCCAATTAATTTTGGGTGAATTCCCCACCCAAGCAACCCTTAACATATTACCCCTGGGATCATACGATCTGTTGATTGGTATGGATTGGATGGACGCCCATAAAGCTAGACTGGACTGTTACCAAAAACCCTTAGAATGTGTGAGCAAAGAAGGAAAAAGGATAACCCTTCAAGGGATCCGAAAACATGTCTCGGTGAGGCAAATATCAACCCTACAAATGAGAAAGTGTTGCCGAAAAGGGTGTCCCCTATATGCAATACAGGTGTTGAAAAAAAATGAAGGTGATAGGCCAAGCCCTGGTGATCACCCTATCCTGAGAGAATACAGAGATGTGTTTCCAAAAGAGGTATCGGGTCTACCTCCGAGAAGATACATTGACTTCTCGATAGAGCTCGCACTAGGAGCGGTGTCGGTGTCCAAGACACCCTACCGGATGAGCACACCTGAGCTAGTTGAACTCAAATTGCAATTGAAATAAATGATGGATAAGGGTTATATTCGACCCAGCGTGTCCCCATGGGGAGCACCAGTTCTGTTTGTGAAAAAGAAGGATGGCACCCTTAGACTGTGCATAGATTATAGAAAACTAAATAAAGTAACCATAAAGAACAAGTACCCCTTGCCCAGGATCGATGATCTATTCGATCAGTTGGGAGGTGCGTCTATTTTCTCAAAGAATTACTTGAGGTCGGGATAACATCAAGTCCGAATCAAGGGTGAAGACATCCATAAAACTACTTTCCGGACACGGTATAGTCACTATGAGTTTGTGGTAGTGCCATTTGGGTTAACCAATGCCCCTACCACTTTCATGTGCTTAATGAACAATGTACTCAGTAAATTTTTAGATAAATTTGTACTAGTTTTTATTGATGACATATTAATCTACTCTAAGAATAGAGAAGAACATGAAGAGCATCTTAGACTTGTGCTCCAAGTGCTAAGAGAGCATCATCTCTATGCTAAATTAAGCAAATGTGACTTCTTTCAGAAGCAAATATATTACTTGGGACATGTTATATCCAAGGAAGGGGTAGCAGTAGATCCTGACAAGATCAGGTCTATCATGGAATGGCCTACCCCAAAGGATGTCTCAGACATCAGATCCTTTATGGGATTAGTGGAATACTATAGGAGATTTATAAAAGTATTCTCCAAGATTGGTTGTCCAATCACTGCCCTCCAAAAGAAGGGGACAAAATTCCTGTGGACACAGAAATGTGAAGAAAGATTCCAAACCCTGAAACATCTACTGACCCATGCACCCATGTTGAAAATCGTTGACCCAGAAGATGACTTCCTTGTGTGCACAGATGCATGTAAGGAAGGGCTCGGAGGAGTCCTTATGCAGAAAGGAAGTGTGACATGTTATGAATCCCGAAAATTAAACAAACATGAAGTCAACTATGTGACTCATGATCTAGAACTGGCTGCCATAGTGCATGCTTTGAAAATGTGGAGGCATTACCTCTTGGGAAGAAAATTTGTACTTATGACGGATCATTATGGATTGCGATATTTGTTTGACCAACCAAAGCTCAATGCTAGACAAGCTATATGGATGGCCCTCCTTAGCGAATTTGATTTTGAAATCAAACACATTAAAGGGAAGGAAAATAGGGTGGTCGATGCCCTTAGCAGAAGCATGAGAACAATTCACCTGGCAGCGGTGAGTACCTACGAGACAGATGTCAAGAACAGAATCAGAAATGCACAAGAGACAGATCCCTTCGTTAAGACTGTGACCCTATACCTATAGAAAGAACCTGCTGGAGTAAAATATGAAGGCTACCAGATGACCGAAGGAGGTCTGCTCACTTACAGAGATAGACTGTACATTCCAAATTGTGACGACTTGAAGAGGTTCATGATGGATGAACTACATAAAAGACCATATACTGGTCACCCAGG
>ML800864.1:102821-129330 GCA_009831015.1 Picea engelmannii
TTATTGAAGAAATATGTACATGATGCTAATCATATAATTGACTGGTCTGTGATCCAGGTGGAACCGGAGGGAGAATTTCTACCAGAACCCCAATGCATATTGGACAGAAAGGAAACCCCACTCCGGAACCAAACCATTGCACAGGTAAGGGTGCAGTGGAGACATTTTGGCCCAGATGAGGCTACATGGGAAATGGAGGATGCCATGAGACAGGCATATCCGATTTTGTTTACTTTTGTACATGCAATTCATGTTAAAAGATAAGAACATCGAGGATTATGTTCCTTTAAGGGGGAGGGAATTGTAACACCATATTTCCCCCAGTTTGTAAAAATAACTGGACTGGCCAAGAACTGTGGCAAACTCAGAAATGTGAATATGTGATGTGAATGGACCTTGTGGAAAAGGTTGATGAATGTGAATAATATTATGAATTTATATTGCAGGACTGTTGAGAGGGGATATGCTGAAAAAGAGACCATGATGGTTGCAGAGAGGCGGTGGAAGGCACCTGGAAAGGTGGCGTTAAATTCCACCGAAAATCAATACCGTATTTGGACTTCACTGGCCCGGAGAACCAAAAGCGGCTCGCTGGCCCTAAATTTAATGTCTTGCAGGCTGGTAGGTAGATGGATCCTCAGGAATTAATGAGGGATGGGGAGGTGAACTGCCCATCCGTAGAGCCATCAGGCCTGACCAGCGCGAGGGAAATCGCACCACACACAACCTCGCAAGAGGATAAGGTGTGGGGGAGAAGCAATTGGGGGAAGACACGAGGGGAGTAAGAGAACTCTGGCGATATGCAGAGTGAGTGATAGTAGAGAGGGAGGAGAGTAACCTTCTCTCCTGGTCACTGGCAAACAAAGACGCAGTCTCACAACATCGTGGTCTCAGCTCGGGGGTGGCTAGTGGTAAATCCGCTAGGAGTCGCTGAGCCTACGGTTGGGTGGAAACGAGCACCCCTCTTAGTAGTTGCATAACCTCTGGTGTTACTTTCTGATAATTGTTTTGCCTTTGATATCTTGTAATATATGTATGCTGACATTTATGATCATAAGCTGTGAAATCGTGAATGACTTCATTATACAAATGTTTGTTTGGTGTCTTGATCAGTAATGGTAGTTGTATGTTTAATGGAAAGAATATGTATGGCTTCTTATTTTATAAGTTGTTATTTATATGCGTACTGATCTAATTCAAACTTCACGTCTGGTTCTCGGGAGAGCGATACCCCTATCTGCCTCAGATAGTACCCTGGGTAAACTTCCCCATAGAGATACCCTTCTCAAACGCCCATCAATAACCTGGAGAAAGGACGTGAAGGTGCAAGGCCTTAAGAAATCCCTGATAAGTATTGAATCGACGGAATAAATCCCATCAGTAGATCGGTGGTCACTCATGACCATCAGATCGAAAGGATAAATTGGAGTGTTAAGCACCTTAACCCGGAATAGGTGTTGATCGACGGTCAAGATCCCGTCGGGAAACCTGTGGTCACCCCTGACCGTTAGATTGGTAGGAGAAAGTAGGATGTTAAGGCCTTACCACTTTGTCTTTCTGTGTCTCCGTGGGTAGCAAAGAGATCAGGATCATAGATCCCCAAGGTCCAGGAGAACATCTGGACCGTTGATTTTTCCACATACAGGGAGTCGTGGGAGAATGCACAAGTTAGGAATCTGTCTGAGCCGTCAGATCTCAGCTGGAAAACCCGACAGCCATTGGATCTGTCAGGAGATACCTGAGGGTCAAACCCCCAGTGAATAGGGGTGAAAACCCCGAATCAGTCGTGGACCATCCAATTTAAGGAGGCTACGTGTCGCGAGATTTCCCGTTTCGGGAAAACGTGAATCACGAATTCGAAAGTCCTGGTGACGAGAGATCGAGACTTTCCATGGTGGAAACCCCGAAGCAGTTGTGGACCGTCCGATTTAAGGAGGCCACGTGTCATGATATTTCCTGTTTTGGGAAAATGGGAATCGCGAATTCGGAATTCTTGGTGATGAGAGATCGGGACTTTCCATGGTGGAAACCCTGAAGCAGTCATGGACCATCCAATTTAAGGAGGCCACATGTCGTAAGATTACCCATTTCGGGAAATTGGGAATCGGGAACTCGGGAGTTCTGAGGATGAGAGATCGGGACTTTCCATTGTGGAAACCCCTAGATAAGACCTGGACCGTCCGATTTAATGAGACTATGTGTCGAGAGATTAACCGCATCGGGAAACCGGGGATCGAGAATTCGGGAGTCCCGTGGTTGAGAGTTCGGACTCTCGTGATGATAAATCCCGATGAACGGATGAGATTCTTTCGAAGGATCTCAGGGTCTATAATGACCGTTAGATGTGGGGAAGAGACGTCAACTTTAAGTCGGGGCGCGAGTGCGCCTTAGGGTAAGTGGCGAGCAGATCTGGACGGCCAAAGTCCACCCGCCTAGATCTACAGTTGAGGCTTCATTCTGGAGCCCCTCTGCTATTCTGCCTTTAAGAGGGGGGGGGTCTGGAATCGAACGCACAACTCTCGAACGGTCGGGATTAATTCACCTTGATCAACAATGCTCAGGCANGGGACCCGTCTCCTGTCACATCGCTCACCATGTCATGTTTCCGTATTTCCACCTGTACTCCACTCAATTGCACGACAGGGCCCGTTACTATTGGCCATTCGCTAACCCTGTTGGTATTTGTCCCTATTGGCAAGTTGCTAGCCTTGTCGAGGTTCGACGGTTGCAGAGTCGAACGATTCGACATCTCTGTAGCGCCGAGTCGCGAATTATTGAGAGGCACCACGAATAATTTGACCTATGATCATGACCCACGATCACATGGGAGCAGAGCAGGAGAGAAAGAGCTAGCTTGCGCTAGGCCTCCGTAGGTAATTCGGGGGCTCTGATTTGGCAGAAACCAACGAAAATTTGATTATGGTAGTGGGTGTGTGACAACGATACTTGAGATTCAGTCTCCTACTTCCAGCTCAACGGAAGTCAAGGATGAAGGTTACCTTCTCCTCTCTTCAGAACTTCCTGTATTTTCCAGAGTTCCTCTCGGTTCTCTTCCGCGATCCCTATCGCACGTGTTCCCTCTTCTTGTTCCCCACACTTCCTTTCTTGCTTCTTCTACAAGATTGTGTGTGGAGCGAATTCCCCCATCTGTGGTCAAGTCTAAGAGCTTCTACGGATGGGCATTTCACCCCCATCCCCTCATTAACTCTTGAGGAGCCTCCCCACCTACCATCCTGACGGGTAATTCATTCCAGGGTCAAAGAGTTTCTCTTGGTATTTGAGCAAGTAAAAACAAGTACGGTATTGGTTCGGTGGAAGTTAACACAACCATTCCAGGTCCCTTCCACCACCTCTCATTAGCCATCATGGTCTCTTTTAACACATCCCCTCCCCAACAGTTGTGCAACACATATTCATAACATAATTTACATTCATCGACCTTTTATACAAAGGTCCATCGAATCAAACATTCACATCTTTGAGTTTGCCATAGTTCTTGGCCAATATAATTATTTTTACAGACTCGGGGAAACAGGGTGTTATAATTCCCTCCCCCTTAAAGGAACATCGTTCTTGAAATTCTATCTATCAATATGATGTGTATGCACAGAAGTAATCAAAATCGGATATGTTTGTTTCATGGCATCCTCCATTTCCCATGTAGCCTCATATGGGCCAAAATGTTTCCACTGCACCTTGACCTATGCAATGGTTCGGTTCCTGAGTGGGGTTTCCTTTATGTCCAGTATGCATTGAGGTTCTAGCAATAATTCTCCCTCTGGTTCCATCTGGATCACAGACTAGTCAATTATATGATTAGAATTGTGTATATATTTCTTCAATAATGAAACATGGAAAACATTATGTGCTTTTACTATGGGAGGAAGTGCTAGCCTATAGGATACAGGTCCCACTCTATCGAGAATTTAAAAGGGTCCACAATACCGAGGTTCAAACTTGGCACAAGCTCCCATCCTTAGGGAACTCTTCCTGGGCCTAACTCTAAGATATACGTGGTCTCCCATCTTGAATTCTCTTGGAGTTCTCTTTCGGTTGGAGTAACTTTTCTGTCTATTCTGAGCGACCTTTAGATTTTGTTTTATCCGAATCACTTGTTGTTCCATTTCTTTCAACATGTCGAGTCCAATAGTAATTCTATTTACGGGATTACTCCAACTGACTGGAGTGTTTCATGGTCTACCATAGAGGACATGGAATGGGCTCATCTTCAGGGATTCTTGGTAGCCATTGTTGTAGGCGAATTCCACCAGTGGCAGGTAATCTTCCCACTTTTTGGGTTGATGCATTACATGCATCCTTAGCATGTCTTTTAATATTTGGTTCACTCTTTATGTCTGTCCATTGGTTTGAGGATGATAGGCTGTGCTAAACAGTAATTTGGTCTCCATACCAACCATCAAGGATTTTCAAAAGTTGGAAGTAAATTTTGTGTCTTTGTCAGACACGATCTCTTTAGGCGTCCCATGTAGTCTGAATATCTCCTTCATGAATATGTTGGCGATGTATATTGCCTTGCAAGTCAACTTGATGGGGATAAAATGAGTGGACTTGATCAGTTTATCCACCACTACCATGATGGAGTCATTTTGTTTGGTCAATGTCGGTAATCTGGTGATGAAATCCATGGAAATGGTTTCCCATTTCCATTCCAGGATTGGTAGAGGTTGTAATAATCCTGTTGGGTGTCGATGTTCTGCTTTAACCTATTGGCATTCTATGCATTTGGCTAAGTACTCATCTATGTCTTTCTTCAATCCAGGCCAATAGAATTGTTTACTGGTGGCCGTGATCATCTTCTGGTATCTTGGATGACCAGTATATGGTCTTTTATGTAGTTCATCCATTATGAACCTCTTCAAGTCGTCGCAATCTGGAATATACAATATGTTTTTGTAAGTTAGCAGACCTCCATCTATCATCTGGTAGCCTTCATACTTTATCCCTATGGGTTCTTGCTCTAGGTATGAGGTTATGGTCTGGAAGAATGTGTCTGTTTCTTGTGAATTCTTAACTTTTTCCCTAACGTTGGTCTCGCAGGTGCTCACCGTTTCCAGATGAATTGTTTTCATACTTCTGTTTTGGGCATCAACCACCTTATTTTCCTTTCCCTTGATATGTTTGGTTTTGAAATCAAACTCACTAAGAAGGGCCATCCACCTAACTTGTATAGCATTGAGTTTTTGTTGGTCAAACAGATGTCGCAATCCACAGTGGTCTGTCATGAGTATGAATTTCCTTCCCAGGAGGTAATGCCTCCACATTTTCAAGGCATGCACTATGGTGGCCAGCTCTAGATCATGGGTCACATAGTTGGCTTCATGCTCATTCAATTTTTGGGATTCATAGCAGACGACACTTCCCTCTTGCATAAGGACTCCCCTGAGCCCTTCCTTATAGGCATCTATGCACACAAGGAAGTCGTTTTATGGATCAGTGATCTTCAGCACAGTTGCATGGGTCAAAAGGTGTTTCAGGGATTGAAATCTTTCTTCACATTCTTTGAATTTAGCTCCCTTTTTTTGGAGGGCAGTGATTGGACAACCAATCTTGGAGAATCCTTTTATAAATCTCCTATAGTATTTTGCTAAGCCCATAAAGGATATGATATCTGAAACGTCCTTTGGGGTAGGCCATTCCATGATAGACCTAATCTTGTCAGGGTCTACTGCTACTCCCTCTTTAGACATGACATGGCCCAAGTAATGTATTTGCTTCTGGAAAAAGTCGCACTTGCTAAATTTGGCATAGAGATGATGTTCTCTTAGCACTTGAAGCACAAGTCTAAGATGTTCCTCATGTTCCTCTCTATTCTTGGAGTAAATTAATATATCGTCAATAAAAACAAATCCAAATTTTTCTAGGAATTTGCTGAGCACATTGTTCATCAAGCACATAAAAGTGGTAGGGGAATTGGTCAATCCAAATGGTACTACCACAAACTCATAGTGACCATATCTCGTCCACAAGGCAGTTTTGTGGAAGTCTTCACCCTTTATTCGGACTTGATGGTATCCAGATCTCAAGTCAATCTTTGAGAAGATGGAAGCACCTCCCAATTGATCGAACAGGTCATCGATCCTGGGTAAGGGGTACTCGTTCTTTATGGTAACTTTATTGAGTTTTCTATAATCTATGCATAGTCAGAGGGTACCATCTTTCTTTTTCACAAACAGGACTGGTGCTCCCCATCGAGACACGTTGGGCCGGATATAGCCTTTGTCCATCATTTCTTTTAGTTGTAATTTAAGCTCAACTAGCTCGGGTGTGCTCATCTTGTAGGGTGTCCTAGACATGGGCACTGCTCCCAGTGCAAGTTCTATCAAGAAGTCAATGTCCCTTCTCGGAGGTAAACCCAGTACCTCTTCCGAAAACACATCTCTATATTCTCTTAGTGTGGGGTGGTCTTCAAGGCTTGGTTTGTCATCTTCAATTGATTCCAATACCTGTATCGCATATAGTGGACATCCCTTTATACAATACTTTCTCATTTGAAGGGCTGATATTTGTCTCACCGAGACAGGTTTTTGGATCCCTTGAAGGGTTATCCTTCTTCCTTCTTCACTTACACAATCTAAGGTTTTATGGTAATAGTCTAGTCTGGATTTATATGTGGCTAGCCAGTCCATACCAATCAACAGGTCATACAATCCTAGGGGTAGTATGTTAAGGGTTGCTTGGGTGGGGAATTCACCTATAGTGAATTGGCAAGATGGTATGACCTTCGCTGCCTTTCTTTTGGTGCCAGTGGCTAACTGTACCAACCATGGCTTGGCGTGTTTATGTGGCTATAATTTACACTTATCAACAGCCTTAGGAGCTATATAACTCAAATTTGAACCAGGGTCAATTAGAATAGACACTAGATGGTTGGTGATCATACCTTCCATCTCCACCACTGAAGCTTGGTGGTCAACTTGTTTATTATCCACGGATGCATAAATTTGCGGCATACTCCTGGCCACATCATTGACGGTGGTAGCTTCTTGAACGTTTTAAATTCTCCGACTATTCTGTTGTCGGTGCGGGCAGTCCCTCAGTAGATGTTCTTCTCCACAACCCCAACATTTCAAGGGTTCTCTCTTTGGGTTATCAATCTTTCCTGGGGTAGATCCAAAAGGTTTATTTCTTCTCTGGGAGGGGAAATTCTGTTGGTGTACACTTCAGGTTGGGAAGCTCATCCTTGAGTCATTTTTATAGTTTTTAAATCTTGGGGATTCAAACCCCTTTTTTCTGGAATCCCGTACTATTCTTCCGCTTCCAGCCTTCGCAAGGTTCTGTCCGATGCCCAAGTTGTTCATAACAATATCTTTCCTTTCGGATAGTGGCTTCTAGGGTCTTTGGCTCGTCAAACTCAATCTTGTTCTGATAGTCCTTAGGTAGTCCACTGATGAATCGTTGCACCTTTTGCTTTTCTTCTTTTATATAGGGTACGTACCTCAGCAAATCGAGGAATCTGCTGACATAATCCTCTATGGTGAGTTTCCCCAACTTGAGTTCATAGAATTCTTTAGTCTTTTCGTCGAAATACTTTTCCGACAGATACTTCTTCCTGAAGTATTTCTCAAACCATTCCCAAGATAGGTCCTCTTCGTGAATCCCTTTTACATTCTTAAGTTCTTCCCGCCAAATGGAAGCCTTTCCATTCAATTTGAATGTGGCTACTCAGGCCTTCAAGTTTTCTGAGAAGTCATGGAATCTGAAATACTTCTTTAGTCCAAGCAACTAGGCCTCCGCTTCCTCTCCCTTCTTTATTTCACCGTCGAAAGAGGGTGGTTTGGCCTTCTTGAATTCTTTGAGATTATGATTTTTGGAATGATTTCGCTTCTTTCATTTTCTTCGAGAATAAGAACTAGTTCTGCTACTAGAAGATCCCTCTGAGTCATCAGTTTCCTTTCCAGAGGAATCGTCCGACGCTTGTCCCTTATCTCTGGGGTGGACCTTTCTCGAGGTTCTCTTCCTAGTGTGGCCACTTAAAAGACCACGTTTTCGTATCTCAGGTGAACTTTGACTTTTCTTTGTCTGTCGTTGGTCCTCATGACTGGTGTCAAGTCCATGATGCAATTGTCTTTGTATGTCGGATAAACTCTGCAGCAAGACTGCATTAATTTCCGTTTACTTCTCTTTCTCTTTTATCAACCTCTCGTTGTCGGCCTTGCAGCTCTGTATTTTGACCATGAGGTTTCTAATAGTCTTAGCTAGATCTGGAAAGGTCTCTACCGCCCTCCTTTCGTCAGACTCTTCATCTCTATTGTGGGAGCCATCCCCCACTTCATGGTGTGTCACCATTCTATGCGTCTGGAGTTTCCTGTGGTTGATCGTCCATTGGTTGTGCAGGAAAAACACTTGTTGTTAGTCAACATTATATTCATTCACAATCAGCGCATAATTCATATTTTTCAAATGCATACACACAATGGGAATTTTCATTCCTAACTTCGTATTTTGATAAAGGGGGTTAAGATAGAGGGTTACTCCTTTTAAGAGTACTTCAAATGGAGTTTTTTGTGCAACTCATTCATGAGCCCAAGCATGCCAAGTGCTATAACCATGCTCTGATACCAATTTGTCACACACCCACTACGACAACCTAGATTTTTCGTCTTTTCTTCGAGGGACAGAATCCCCTAAGTTCTATGGGGCCTGGCGCAAACCATCCCTTCCCTTATCCTCCTCCATGTGATCGTTGGCTATGACCACAGGCCTTACCAAAAGGTGCTTCCATCTTTCGCGTTTCGGGATTTCTGTGTGCGAGCTCTCCCCGACTCCCTGTCCCTTGAAATGTCGAAACCCGAAACGAGGCTAACGAGCTCCTTGGCTCCCCTTTTTCCTACTTCATGTGATCACCTCAGTCAACACACGCTAACACCAAATGGTGCTACCGGAACTCGACTTTCGATATTCTTGTTGCAAGGAACCCTTGTTCCTTCTATCCCCGAAACCCAAAAGTTCGGTATCATCCGGTTCTACGGTCCATATCGTCGACTTGATCAACAGCCCGGATTAAATCCCGACATTCTGCCTTTCAAGATTTTGGTGAGGTCTTCACTCCTATTCCTCCGATGTCCAGAACCCTGGTGGATTTAGATCTTCGCCACGCGTTCTCTACAAATGGACGGTCCAAATTATTTTGGGACCCAAAATGTTGATTCCTAAGTTTAGACCCTTGATTAACTACTAGCACCTACCTCCTCCTTCTACCACATGACCCTGTCCTGTGACCTAGGGCTCATCCACAGAGCGCGTCGGGGTTTCGTATACCGGGATTTTGCGACTTGCGAAGACGAGGGGTCTTGCCCTCTGGTTTCCCAGATACCAAAACGCCAAAACTTATTCACACTAAACCGATTTGGGGTTTCATATACCGGGATTTTGTGACTTGCGAAGACGAGGGGTCTTGACCTTCGGTTTCCCGTGTGCCAAAACGCCGAAAGTTATTCTCACTAAACCGACTCATCCACAGAGCACGTCGAGGTTTCATATACCGGGATTTCATGACTTGCGAAGACGAGGGGTCTTTCCCTTTGGTTTCCCGGGTGCCAAAATGTCGAAACTTATTCTCACTAAACCGACTCATCCACAAAGCACATTGGGGTTTCGTATACCGGGATTTCACGACTTGCGAAGACGAGAGGTCTTGCCCTTTGGTGTCTTGGGTGCCGAAACGTCGAAACTTATTCTCACTAAATCGACTCATCCATAGAGCACGTTAGGGTTTCACGAAATACTACCCAATTGCCACGCATCTCGTGCCAATGGACAGTTCCGAATACTTCGGGACTTTCAGGACTTCGTCGAGTCCACTCTCCTTCCTATGCAAGGGTTAATATAGATGGTCAATAGAGCTCCGACAGTTCCTTGGATCTACGGTCCTGAATCTCATTGCTACTTGCGAAGGCTGAAGGGGTTGAGGTATTAATGCATGCGCTCCTCCTCTAGATCCATCTGTCTTGACAAACCTGGGGTATTTCCAAAAGGATTCTGACCATTCGTCTACCAAATGATGGGGTATTCTCTTTCGATAAATGGGACTCGCTATCCTTTATGATCTTGATTTATGAGATTCAACCTCTCGGGGCTTCAAATTCCCATGACTTTGAAACCTGAGATAACTACTCTTTCTTGTACAAGGTTTCCAGACTCAGATCACATGATCCTTTAGAGGGTTCTTGGATAATTATCCCTAGGCTTAGTGACCTCACTGAAAAGTGTTCCTAATTCGTCGAGCTATGAAATCTGTGACAAGGGTAAAGTAAACTCGTGGGTTTACTATAATGATAGTCTTTTCAAGGAACTCACTCCGGCTCTGGAATGAAAGGAAACTTCCTGGAAAAAGGTGCCTTCGAGAAATTAAACCAGGACAGAGCGTGAGTCAAGTAGATGGGACAATTCTCAAGAGAACGGACTCGTATTCTGAACTTATTCATTCTACACATAAACCGATTATGGTCATATAAGTATAAGCATGCATCCATTATTCCCAATCAAAACACAAGGCAATCACTTCTATACATAAACGATTTATGAGCACATGAACATGAGTATGCATCCAGGATATTCAATTCAAAATACAAGACATAAACACTTATCAGAAACACCAGGCATGACGCGACTGCTGAGAGGGGTGCTCATTTCCACCCAACCGTAGGCTCAGTGACTCCAAACGGATTTACCACTAGCCACCCCCGATCTAGACCACGATGCTTGAGATTCAGTCTCCTACTTCCAGCTCAACGGAAGTCAAGGACAAAGGTTACTCTCCTTCTCCTCTGTTCAGAACTCCCTGTATTTTCCAGAGTTCCTCTCGATTCTCTTCCGCGATCCCTATCACGCATGTTCCCTCTTCTTGTTCCCCACACTTCCTTTCTTGCCTCTTCTACAAGATTGTGTGTGGCGCGAATTCCCTCGTTCATGGTCAGGTCTGAGAGCTTCTACGGATGGGCGGTTCGCCCTCATCCCCTCATTAACTCTTGAGGAGCCTCCCCACCTACCATCTTGACGGGTAATTCATTCTAGGTTCAGAGAGTTACTCTTGGTCTTTAAGCAAGTAAAAACCAGTACGGTATTGGTTCAGTGGAAGTTAACACAACCATTCCAGGTCCCTTCCACCACCTCTCATTAGCCATCGTGGTATCTTTTAGCACATACCCTCCCCAACAGTCGTGCAACACATATTCATAACATAATTTACATTCATCGACCTTTTATACAAAGGTCCATCGAATCAAACATTCACATCTTTGAGTTTTCCATAGTTCTTGGCCAATATAATTATTATTACAGACTGGGGGAAACAGGGTGTTACACCATGTACGAGAGAGTATCTTCTCGAGTGTTGTTCTCGGTGGAACTATAGCAATCAGACAGTCGATTGGTTTATCTACGGAGGGCTTCAGGATATCTAGGTAGATTTGTATATAGGTGTTTTTTGATACAATACCACTTGAAGGGGTACTAACAGGGGTTACAAGGGTGCCCAACAATGTGTGCTTAAATACCACTTGTAGTTCTTGCATGTATGCTTCCCTATTTATGCGTTGAACGACAGATCTATGTAGCTTTAAGACGTCGGAATATGTCTCTACCCTGAAAAAATAACCCACAATTTTATGCCAAGGAAAGTGTTATGATACCACTTGTAAGGTACGAGATCTATTATAATAGTCAAAACAGAAATATTGCAGAGAATAACAGTGGAACAACATAATATATGAAACCATTGCACCAAAATAATACCTTTATTGATAGGAAACAATGTTCACTTGCCTCTTCGAGGGGGAAACCTCTAGTAGAGCAGCACTCTATTACAATAATTCTCAAGACAAGTTATCCAATAGGTCCTTCTCTTATTTATACTAATTTTATCTTCTAAGGAAACTTCTAGAGGAAGATCTTTCTAGAATCAGAAGCGTATATTAGGTCTTCTTACATTGACTTATTCTTCGTTATTTAATAGGTATTATTAACTAATGTCGGTCTTTATTATATAGAAAATATATTATACTAACTAATGACCCACGAAAAGGGGTTTGGATCGGATCCTAACATAGATTATGGGAATTTTGAGATCTAAAATGGGCTTCCTAAGAGATATAATAAAAAATTATGAATTAATCATTTTGTGGGAAATGTATATTTACAAATCACCTCTTGCACTATTATCTATGTAACTATGATTAAGTTAAATTGAAAAAATGTTTAGAAATAAAACTAATAATAAAAAAAAAATCTATTAATGTGACTAAAAATAAAAGTACCTTTGAATTTATTAATAACTTTTAATTAAAAAATGTAATACTCATAAATTATTATTCATATAATAAATAATATTGTACTAATTATAAAGTATTCATATAATAAATAATATTGTACTAATATTCATAATATTCATATTCAATCATGTTTTAAGTGGAGAATATAAAGTATGACAAAAAAAAAATGAATATATAAATTATATTCACAAACTCGGATTAATTATGAATACTTTCATATGTTATAAACTAAGTATTTATATATTAATTTAATTAATATATGAATATGTAACAATTATAAATACATAGTTTCAAGGATCTATATATTAGTTTTAACTAATATAAATATGGATATTTATGTATTAGTTAAACAAATATATACATACTCATATATCAATTTAACTAACATATATAGTATGTAATTGAAATAACCATATACTTTATATATCAATTTAACTAACATATATAGTATGTAATTGAAATAACCATATACTTTATATATTAGCTTAACTAATATAAATATGGATATTTATGTATTAGTTAAACAAATATATACATATTCATATATCAATTTAACTAACATATATAGTATGTAATTGAAATAACCATATACTTTATATATCAATTTAACTAACATATATAATATGTAATTGAAATAACCATATACTTTATATATTAGCTTAACTAATATAAACATTTTATATGTTAATTAATCTATTATAATATACGAACCCAACCCATATACCCTACACATTAAATGAGTTTCAATTATTTTTATTCTATTTATAAAAAACCACTTTTCCATTTGAAATTAAAGTTGAGTGGGAACTATTGTTTTTAAGGAAATTGTTAAGATATAAGAGAATGTTGCACAAATAACAATAGCCTTGTAAAGAAGAAGGAACATCTTTCATTCATAAACAATAAACAATGAGAAAAAAAAACATGACAATCAATAAGGAAATGGAAGGGAAGAAGGAACATCTTCCATTGATAAACAATGAGAAAAAGAAGAACCTTGACAACCAATAAGGAAATGGAAGAGTGGGAAATTTATAAGAAGGATATAGAAATCAATGACAATACAAAATGCATTTTATATTTTCCAAATTTAAGAAAGTGAATGGGGGCAATCGCATAGTGCTTACATGGCATAAAGATAAGTAAGTAACATTGTGTATAGAATTTTGCACATTAACTGTACAAGACACATCTCAATTCCATTAATCAGGCATTCTTTTCTTACATTTAAGAACATGAACGTTATTCATTCACATATATAATTGATGGTTATAATCAAATTAAAATTATTAAAAAAGATTGGTCGAATGGGTTTCTTTCTACATTCACATTATCTAACCAATGTGCATGTAGTTATAAACAAAATTATACTTAACATTTGTAAGGATTTCATTCCAAAAAAATATTACAACAATCAAGTTTTGCATATGTGCATGTAGTTATAAACAAAATTATACTTAACATCTGTAAGGATTTCATTCCAAAAAAATATTACAACAATCAAGTTTTGCATGGACTCTTTCTTGAACAAATGGGATAGTTAGGCATCATGGCATCATGTTGTAGATATCATGAGATTATAGAGTCTCTTTAAAACTTTATAAAGGTTTTCCATTATCTCCCTCTGATAATTTCTTGATACATGTAATCTCTAGAGAAGGAATAATGATTGATTTGGAAAATATAAAGACTTATTCTTTCTAAAGTAAGGATTTCTAAAGTAAGGATTGAGGTATTAATATTTTTTTACATGTCATAAAATTTATTATCATAAAGTAGAGTATGTTAATGACAAGTTTTTGGATGGACAAATCTTTTACATAATTATACAATAAGTAACATGATTCAATAGGATGTATTCTATTTTATGACATATGGATGTGTTTGATTAAAATTTTAAGTTGATTATAGATATAAATTAATTTATAGTGTACATCGAGAGTCGAAACAAAAAACTTAAAGCAATATTAACATAAATACAATAGTAAAAAGAAAATAAAATAGAACCAAACTATTAAAGCTACAGTGGTAGGAATTTTTTTATTAATATTATGAATAGGAAGTAATGTTCACTAGTTACCTTCTCAATGGGGCAACCTCCAAATGACCATAGCTCCAATATAATATTAATCACTTAGCACCCAATTACATAGCTTCTATGACTATAAATATTTCTATCTATCCCAAACCCTAACCACTTAGTGGGCCTTCATTAATGAGGATACATCAACAACCTAGTGGGATTTCTTTAATGAGGTCACTTTACATTATTGATTACACACTCTAACTATCTAGTGGATATAATAAACATGGCCACTATACATTAAGTAACAATCTACTCCCTTGACTAAGGGAATTAGGGTGGGACCTTAACATCACCCCCCGCCCCCCCTTCAAAAGTAATATTGTCCTCAAGGCTAGAGATGTAGCAATTGTTGTAGAATTGTAGAGGGTTCCCAGATGGCATCTTTCCATTGGATCAAGACTTCCTATATAATACGATCACATATATGATACTCTATTTTCTCTAAAATTGCATTTGGATACAACCAAATGGAACCCTCTTCATCCATTTTTTGGAGGATGGTTTGAATGTGATAACTCATCCTAACCACTTTCTTTAAGCATGACATGTGAAAAATTGGGTGGATCTTAGAGTGGGTGGGGAGAGCCAACTTGTTGGAAACATGTCCAATACATTGAAGTATTGTATAGGGTCCATAAAATTAAGGTGAAAAATTTTGGTGACTCTTCTCCTTAAGCGATGTTTTATTATAGGGTTAGAGAGGAAGGGACAACTAATCCCCTTCTTCAAAGTCCACTTAGATCAATGTTGATCAACTTATTGCTTCTTTTTATTACTATTCAATATCAAATTTTCCTTGAGTGTACAAAGAATGTAAGCACATGCATTCAAGGTTTTTTCCACCTCCTAAACATTGGATGTGCCTGGTAAGTATGATACCATCAATGGAATTTTTTGTCCATATACTATGTCATAGGGTGATATTTTGGTAGTATCATGATAAGTGGTATTGTACCACCATTCGGAAAAGGGTATCTACAGAACCAACTGTACTTACCATTCTATAACAACATTCATTCAAAGGGATTTTTCTTGAGCAAGTTGGTGGGGGGGATACAATTTTACCATAATTTTGCACAAACTTCCTATAGTAACTGGTGAGGCCAAGGAGTCCATACAAAATTTAGAGAATCTTGGAGTGTGGCTAGTCTTTCATCACCTCAATTTTCTTAGGACCAACATGTATTGCATCTCAATTGATAATGTTACCCAAATATTCCACATTGGATGTGCCACAAGAACATTCAGAATGTTTGATGAATAATTGGTGATTATGGAGGATTTATAAGGCCCAATCCACATGTGACACATGTGTCTCCCAAATTTTGTTGTATATCAATATATAATCAAAGAATATAGTGACATAATGGTGTATGTAACATCCCCCAGCTTAATTGTGGAACATTACATGCGGAAAATACTCATAAATGAAAATTTTATTTTGATAATTAATTCTTGTAACTTACCAGCTACGAATTAAACACATATTTAGCTAGATTCTGATATCCATAGTTAAGTACATATACAACATTCTAAATTTATATAATGCAACCAAATAATGATCTACAACAACATATAAAAACCATTCTCATGCATAGGGTAAAAACACAGTCATAAAACTCATAAGAAAACTTACAAGATAGATAAACACTTATCTTTTAAAAGTGTTTGTGGAACCAGCTACTTGGAAAGGGAATTCCACCCAACCATAGACGTTATATTCCAAATATCAACAGAAATTCATCCATAAGTTGGTGCTAGCAATCCACAAGAGAAGGGTGCATCTCATAGTCCACTCACAACTCAATATCTCACAACCCACTGGCATTCTCTTACAAATATCTCAAAGTTCCTTTAGTTCTCTTCCTCTTGACCTGCCCAACCCAAGAAATGTACCCCTTCACTACTCTATTCCATCGGGAATCCTATTCATTTATCAGGGTCTCTCTAGCATAGGTAACCATGAATATCTCTGCTAGGAAACTCTAGGGAACTCATTGCTAGGAAAAACTACTAGGAAAATAATAACAATATTTGTTGTTACAATGCAACTCACCCAGAAATTCACTCTTTAGGCTCGACAACCTGGCTCTTCAATATTCATCTCTAGAATGTACTCATCCTTCTTGGTCTAGCTCTAATGCTCTTTTTCCTTGCTCCCTTCTTATTTTTCATGAAAAACGAAATGTGTAAAAACTATCCATTCTCCCCACATGAATTTCCTCTATTTTCTCAAGATGGTTGAAAACACACTCTGCCCAATGTTGATTGTACTTCAGCCTCGTGCTTCCAATAACTATGGGATGTGACTTATACATTAGCTCCCTGACATGTATTCAATGATTGGACTCTCATACACTCAACCAAAAAATAGAAGGTTGTCCCAATGTTAATAAAATTCAAAGATATGGGATTTCGATTAATATCCACAAATAATCTCCCCCTTGGACCCCTCTTAGGCACTCTTAGTGTTATATTTTCCTTATTTATAGAGAATTAGTGTTACTATTTTTCTTTTACTTCATTACCATTAACATATATATATCATATACTGAGCAGTAGCAGCATAAACAAGAGACAAAAAGAACACAAGAGACTTATCCTGGGAAAACCCCAAATGGGGAAAAAAAAAAAACAGCAACCTTTCTTAGATAGATTATATTCACAAATCAAGTCCAAATAGATAAACCCTATTTCAAAGGCTAGCTCAACCATAAATACCATCACAGTTGCATCAGCATCACTGTGCCAAGGTAGCGCACCTTCTCAAGGAGTAGTGCACAAAAAAGAGATACCAAAAGACTGAACAAGAAGAAACTGCACCATTGCAATTGTTGCATCACCTTATCCAAACTTGTGCCTTGATTTTGGGTGGATGAGAGAGTGTGAGAGTGTGTACAAATGAGCTAAGGTGCCTCCTTATTTATAGTCTTCATGTCCTTCTAGTTGGTCCAACTTCTCTTCTGGGAAAGTATATTTTCATTATTCTTTTCTTTTGGGGTATTTCAACATCTGTCCAATGGATCTCTTTCTTTCGAAAACTTCTTTGCATCTAAGAAAGGTCATCTAGGAGGAAAATTTCCTCCCGCATCTACAAAACATCAACACTCCCTCTTAGCTAGGGAGGTATCTTTCATGATGTCTTCATATTAGTGGTCCACTAACTACTTTGCAATCAACTAGTAGCACACAACTACTACAATACCATTTGTATCTCAAATCATCTGTCACAATCTTTGCAATAAAGTAGTACATAGCTACTCCCAATGTGAACTGGTAGTCTCCATGGAAATCAGCTAGTAGCGCACAACTACTACATTGCCATCTAATAGAACATGATTGTGTCGATCCATAGTAGTACATAACTACTATCCAGTGGTACACAACCACTCCAAGTAGTACACAGCTACTATCCAGAGACACAATGTGTCTCTCCTGAAATCAATCAATAGCTACACAAGCTACCACCATGCAATATATATGATTATGCAACAATCAACTAGTAGCACACAACTACTACCATGCCATCAGCCATAATCATAGTCTGCAACCTCCATGACTATGTAGAAATAAGCTAGTGGCACGCAGCTACTACAATGCCCTCGGCCATTGTCAGGATCCAAATGACTATGCAGCTATCATCTTGTAGCACACAACTACTACAATGCCATCAGCCATATTCATCTGTATGATTATGCAGCAATCAGCTAGTAGCACATAGCTACTACAATGCCATCATCCATAGTCATACCTATGATTATGCAGCAATCAACTAGTAGCACACAGATACTACAATGTCACCAACCATAATCATAGTCGGTGTCTCTATAACTATGCAACAATCATCTAGTAGCACACAGCTACTACAATGCCATCAACCATATTTATAGTCTCATCCAGTAGCACGAAGCTACTCCCATAGTCCTCGTGACTATGTGTGTGGTGTTTCTTCTCTCATTAGGTACGAAAGTGAATTACCCCCTTAATCACCTCACATGAATGATCTAGCGAACCCTTGGCTAGGGGGGTTAGTTGGCATGAGAAGAAACAAAACACCTCCCTCTCAACGAGGGTGGACATTTTGTATCACGCCAAGATTGTCTCTAGAGCACCTCGAGTCTTTTTCACTCCTATTCAAATCAGCATGACTAATAGGATAAATATCATGCCTGGTCCATTCACCACTAGACAAGTCAGCATGGCTAATATTGTGAGTGAAAGTATCATTCTCCCTTAGTCAAATCAACATGACCAATCTCAGAGAATGTATGCCCGATGCTACTCAATTTTTCATTGCCTTGGACAAAAGCTTGGTGAGAATGTCCGCAATCTTCTCATAAGTGGATGTGTATTGGAGCTTCACTGCTCCACTTTGCACCATGTCTTGGATGTAATGATATTTGATCTCTAGATCAAATATCCCTGCAAGCAACTTCTGAAGCTACACTGCTTCACATATTTCCACATTAGCTGTGATATACTTTTCCTCTGATGTACTGAGTGTCATTGATGTATTCTTCCTACTCAACCATGAGATCATACTTGATCCCATACTAAAGCAGCATCTGGAATTAATCTTCCAATCCATTGTACTCCTTGCCCAGTCAGAGTTTGTATATCCCCACATCTTCACATCTCCATTCGAGACATATCTCAATCTGTATCAATCGTACCACATAGGTACCTCAACATATGTTTTTTCTGCCATCCAATGTACATTTCTAGGTTCAACCATGTACTGACTCAAGATATTCACTACAAAAAACATGTTTATCTCGGTGTTAACCAGGTACATCAAGGATCCAACCAGTGGTCTGTACATCTTGGGATCCACCAAATCTAAAGATGAATCACTCAGTAGCTTCATATTTATCCTCATGACTCTGGTCATAGACTTGCATTCCATCATCTCGAATCTCTGCAGGATCTCAACAGTATATTTTCCTTGGTGTTGGCAGCCAATTCACATTTTTCTATCGATCTTATATGCTGCCTACACCTGTGTTTTGCAAACCTTGATTTTCGTCGCAATCCTTGAATAAAACGACACTATTATTTTTTGCGCTATTTGCACACTTACCTTTGTTCTTGTTTTCACAACTGCAAGCGTGAAAACTTGGTTTTCAAAGTCACATTAAAATCGTCACTGAATTGTTACGATCTTTCTTGCCGATATGCCCATTGCATTTCCAATTAACTTATCGTTATGCAGTTGGCAAGATCCCTTGATCTGTACTCATTTGGCATTCTTTGATTGATTATATAATTTCGTTTTATGAGTGATTGAGTTTGTGATTCATTGATGATTGGATTTATATGGTCTTTGATTGATTCACTTAACACATCGGTTTCATAAAAACACATTTGTGTTGTGGCAAGACCCTTGGTATAAATTGTTTCATACAACACATAGTTCATATGGTCAAACCCTTGGTGTGATTTCGATTTGTTGCTTTGGTTTTAAAACTATGGTAAAACTATGGCTCACGCAAATTTTTGGTTCACTTACCATATACAAATTGGTTGATTGAAATGGCATAGTTTTTAACACATATGTGTTGTCATATGCATATTTGGTTTGAATAGTTACAAGCGTCGACGGTTGTACTGTGGATATGATTGTTCTGCATGGGCCGAAATAGCTCCACCACCTTCGCACGATATGTCATTAATGTTTTCCCCCCTATCCCTGTTTCACCTTTGCTAGTTGTGGGTAAGCCTGTGAGCGTTATGCCCCTGTGTATGTTGTGTTCAAACCCTGGCTCATTCACCTCGCTCACCGTGTGCTCCTGTCTATGGCACCGATGGTGCGCATAGAGTCAAACGGTAGTCAAGCTCTGTTATTGTTCGATGATGCCCGTAAATATTTAGAGGATAGTGGTTGGCTCACGTTTATACAGAGGTTCGAGGGTTTCAATTTTTTTGTTGCACAACAATTCACCCTTACCTTTGATGAGTGTAGGGCTAAAGTAGGTGACATTCAGCTTGAACCCAATGAAGAATTCATAAGCTCTTCCACAGGACTAGCAACCACAGGCCAACGATGGTTTAAAAACTCTAAAGTCGATGAGGTGTCGTGGCCTTTGCTATTTGTATCACGAAAAGTTACATCCTGTGACAAAGGTATGCCTATTTCCACCCTTAAACCCAGGTGGCACGATCTTTTGATAATGGTTAAACAATTTGTGACCTGTGAAGGTCGGTATGGATTAGTTTTTCTCTATCATCTCCGGTTGTTGATGAATTTCATGGGCTATCTTTTGAACATGCCATTTTACTTCCTGCGTAGTCTTTACAAGATGTCAAAGAGGTTTAAAAGAGAGAAAGCCGATAGCATCTTGTTCCACCATGGCCTGATTAGACTCATCATCGTTCACCATTTAAACCTTCATGGTGACAATTGGCAAGCCTTTCTATCTCGAAATGGCTTTGTTGATTCAGAGTCTATCCAAATTGATAAAGTTGTGGTTAATGAGACTATGGTCGAGCCACTCGTTCCATTCCATATCCTCCTACCCCCGGCCAAGCCCTCAGTTTGTACTGACATCGACCTACCCGACATCATAACAGATAAGTTTGAGACTGTAAAGAAGCCTGTGAGTAAGAAGGTCAAGGGTAATCTTACTGCCGACAACAAAGGTAAGAAAAATGCTCGATTGATATCGAGACTTGCCCGGAATAAACCTAAGCCAAGCATTGAACAAAAAACCATAATGCTAAGCGAGGACTCAGACTCGGATATCGAACGTTTCCTAGCTGAAGAGTATCCCTACTTCCATGGCTTATGTTCCAAGCAACCCTATGACTATGTTTCTAATTTTCCCCCGTGCCTAAAAAAAAACTCCAATTACCCGAGAATCAGGCTACATAGTGAAACCCCTGGTGGCTTAAACAAACCCTCGCCCATGTTATCCAATCCCGAGAAATCGTCATGTATCCAGTGTAACACTTGGCTAGAGCGCTACTATGTCGACGTCCCCCTGCTGCAATCAAGGATCAAAGCATTAGAAGAACAGGTGACAGTGTTGGCCAAGGAGAACGATAGGCTACAGACTAACGACAAGAAGCAGAAAACCACTGGCTCGATTGTTTTTAGGAATGTTGAATCAGCTACAGCCTTCGTCAATTCCAAACTATTATAATCGAAGTTGTTTATTATTGTCCAGGTATGAATTTCGATATGAATTTTGCTTTGTGAGTTTGTTCAAATTAATATAACGAATTCTGTTTTGATTTCGGTTAGCTCTGTTCATTTTAATTTGAAATCATTATGTTATAGTTTGATCCTGTACAGTAGGTTCATATTGTCAAAATTAAATGTAGTTATGATTTGGTTATGTGATTTTGTCGTGCCCAGTTTAGTATAAGCAATTGATTAGTTTTTTATTCGGTTTGTTTTGTTTGGTTTCGATTGGTTTCGTTTGTTCCTAACAAACTCAAAACGATTCCGTTGATTTCGAGCTACCAGGAATGACTCTATTCTGTGTCGAATCATTATTCTCGTTTGGATTTGGATTACATTCGACCTATGCAAAATATCTATTCGCCAAAATCATGGAACTGTGTTGATTCATAACGATTGTATCAAACCCAAACTGTTTCGATTCGTTTTGATTTGATTGTTGCGTGTCTTGAGTTAGCACGATTGTTTGTATGAGTTTGAATGATATCGAAAATAGATTTGATGTTGCTCCATTGGTTTTGATTTTCAAAAAAGATTTTGTCTCTGTTGAATTCGTATGAGAAAACTCGGCTAATATTCTGTTTTGAAATTGATTCAAGTGATGATTTCGTTCACTGTCAATCGATTTTGTCTGCCTCCAATTGACAATAACAAACGTTTGACAAATCCCACACACCCTGTTATCAACCGATTAATTCAATTACGATATCAATTTACATACAAGTTTTGATTTAATTTACGATTAGCATGATCGTTTGTATTTGTTTAATATAGTCCTATTCATTTGGAAAACGATCCTGTTGATTTCGTTTGGATTCAAAAATGATTTTGTTAATGGCTGGAGCAACATAAATTGTTGGTTTTTATTTCAATTGGTCCATGAAACGATTTTATTGCTGTTGAGTTATCCAATACGATTCTTTTTACCCGAATTGGTGATAACGAATTAAACAGGGTGCATCCATCTCTGTTATCATTTGGTTGAATACGATTTAGTTTGTTCAATTTGCATACAAGTGTCGATTTGAATGATGCTTTTAGCGATCAAATATTTTTCAATAGTTTGAATGTATTTTCTAATATTCGAATTGGTTTTAAAACGATTATGTGTTTGATTTAGACCAGCTACAGAATCGCAAGATTTTGTAGCTAGTCTTTAAAATTAGATTTTTATTCATTTTATTAATAAATATTCTCTTAACTTGTCTATTTTTGTCCTCTTTCAGGTACATTCGAATTGCAATGATCTATTTGGCATGTTGTGGCAGTTCAGGAGATACTTTGGATTTGGTTTTGTCTTAAGTTGTTAGCTTGAGTCGGAAACTTGAGATATTTTCCCAGATTTGTGTAAACTGTTTTGATAATTCCCACAGGAATGTTTTACCCTGTGGGAAGCCTTTAAATACTTGTTATTTTTTGTAATAATGATCATCCTCACTTGTGGGAGAACCAGACTATGGATTTATGATACAAACTGAGATGAGAGTTGATGTCTTGTAGCAACTTTCGCTTTCAATATATCAAACTTTTGTTTCAAGTTTTATGCATATCAGTTTGCAGTTGATTATAGACTACTTTAGCTATCATAATCTATTGCAGGATGATGTGATTTGATTAATGTTCTATCCATATCTGATCTCTTTCATTATTTAAAAGTACAGCAATTACTTTGTTTCAGTTAATGAATCACAGATTTCTCTTCTTCGTTAATTGAATCATTTTGTATAGATCTTTGCGTGCAGATTTATCTAACTGTGAAGATTTATAAATCATAAGATTGTTGTAAATTTGTATGTCTTGTTTGTCCTGTAACTATATCTGAAGAGCACAGTTGCTTCTAGTTTACGAGAATCTCGTGGATAATCTGGTGTGGGTTTCCTCCCTCCGATCAGCTAAGACAATCATTACATACAGGACAAACCTGGAGCGTTTCTTCAGGTCAGTGTGTTATTTAGTATTTAATATTTAATTTGTTAGTATAATTTAAGTAGTTTAGTTAGATATATGTATAGTTTAGATTTTTAGTTTGAGTTATTATTTTAGTTGCTTAGTTTAGATTAGTTTTTATTTTATTTCTTTTCATAAAATTATAAAATAAAAATAAAAAAACAATAGCTCCGTCGTCTTAGGACAGATTACAAATGAGTTTTGCAGGTTTTCATTCAAATCTGTAATTTGTAAATATTGTATATTTGTAATCAAATGTGACTCGGTTAGTAATTGAACATTTGGTTTTATAAAATTGTAGTTGTGTAGTATTAGTTAGTAAATTGTATATATATTAATAGTTTAGATTTGTTTATTAGTTTGTTTTAATTATTGTTTTTTAGATTAGTTAGTTTAGAGTAGTTTTATTTTGTTTCCTTAGGACTTAGATCGGCTAACGGAGCCGCTAAACCCGTCAGGGTGGGTTATTCCAAACGGCTTGGGTTATTTAGACAACCCTGGACCGGATCCACTCTTCCAGTTGACGGACGGTCAATTTCTCCCGTCAACACTTGGCTAAGGAAAATCTCATCCGATCTATGCCACACCTCCAATCCCAAGAATTTATGCATCAGACCTAGATCCTTCATCTCGAACTCGAGCTCCCTCTTGCACCCAACTATGAGCTTCTCATCTCCTGTCAGAAACAGGTCATCCACATATAGGATCAATGGGAAACCATCCCCAATCTCATCAAATAATTGTTTGATCTGGCATATCATGCCTTGAGTGCCTACTTAGGCCCGTACAAAGCCTTATTCAATATTCAGACATGAGACTCCTTCTCATGTATTTTGTGGTTTCTCTATGTACACTTGTTCTGGCTACTGGAGCAAGTGTATCATCATAATATTCTCCCTCTTGCTGGGAGAATCCTTAGGCCAAAAATCAATCTTTGTACATCTCTATGTTTTCATCTGCAACATGCTTGATCTTGTAGATCAACTTGGAAATTCCCTTTTAGTCTAGGAACCAAAGAAAAAATCCATATCCCAGCCCTTCAGACTGGCTTCCTCTTTTGTCATTGAAACAAGGGAATCCTCTAGGAGGTCTCATATCTCCTCGAAGCCTCTGAAGCTTAGATATAGCATCTTGTCTTTCAATCTTGGAAGACGTCTCTCTCCCCCATCTGAATCTGAGAAGGAATAATTTCTGAATGAAAGTATCTAACTAACTGAATCTACTTGAGATGATGCTCACTCTAATTCTGCATGCTCCCTCTAAAGCTTGAATCCCTTTGATTCTATATAATATTCAGAGTCATATGCTCCCTCTACATGTGTTGACCTCCTCTAAAGTCTGATCTCCTATGAATTGTCCTAGGGAGGGTGCTACTCCCTACTGGATCCTGACGGTTGACTCCCTCTGAAATATAGCTTCTCCTGAGTTGGTACTTGGTGGGGCTACCTACCTCACCATTGGTGGAGACATCTACTCCTCCTCATGATATGGCTCATTAATTCCATATAGGTATCCCCCTTTGCACTCTGTAAAGTATCCCGCGACCATGTTGGTCTCTTCCTGGTTATTGTAACGATTATGGGTAGGCCCTTTTGGCTCTACTGACTCTTCCTAGTGAACTGAAGAGTGACTGACTAAATCGATCTCCATATGAAATACTCTGTGTCTGCAAAGGTACCCTTCTTGCTAGAAGGTTCTAACTTCATCCTCTTCTCCTTCATTACATGGATGTGCACAACTCTCTACCTAGATAGTCTGCTCCATGCCTCAGATAGAGGCCATCTAAATTGTTTCATCCTACAACCGTCATTATAGCTCCCTCTCAGATCTATTACCTGTGACCTGCTTAGAACAAGAAACAAGAACAAAAACATATCCATGGTAACCTCCATGTAATTTACAAGATAACTTCCCTGGAACAAGGTCAACAACCAAGAAAATCTCCTGGAGGAGTTCAATTTATCTTGCAAACAAGTGCATTATTGATATGAGCATTCACCTAATGGTAGTCGTACCAACAATAATCAAGTGTTTACTAAACTAGCAATGGTGATAGAATTTAAAGGTTGTTATTCTAGTTACAACACTTACTTAAACTACAGCAAGAAAAAAAAATATCAAACCTGGAGTTTAGTTGTCGTTGTCCCACTTGATTTGCCTTCTATAGTTTCCCCAATCTTGTGCTTCGAAGCACTACTGGCTCAAAGATATACTCTTCATCCTTTGACTTCTACTCTTTAGCATTTCTTGCATGTGCATGGTGCTTCTTCTTTCCCTTGAAAAAATGGATCCCAAGAGGAGGGAAATCCATTGAGTGTAGTAGTCACGAGTTCAGCATCTTCCACTGGATGTCTAATGGTTGCTAACTGGTCCTTGATCTATGAGATCCTCATGAAATAGTTGGCTATTGTTTCTTATTTATTCATTGTCACATTTATGATTTGATGCCTTAGAGTAAGCTTTCGACTGGTATTCTTATTTTCGTAAAGTATGGTTAGGGAATCAAACATTTTCTTCAGTGACTTCAGTTCTGATACATTAGGTATTAGATGATCCTTTATCGAGTCTATCAAGATCCTCTTGGCCTTGACCTCATTCTTCCTTAACTTTGCTTTGGCTTCTTCTTCTTCTAGTTCTGGAAGCATCTGCTTGATATGATCCAATAACCTATTCTCTTCTAGAATGAGGAGAACTTTGTGCTTCCAAGATCTGAAGTTATCTTCTCCATCTAATTTATCTTCAACTCTCATGTTGGTTGACATTTTTCGCTAGTAGAAACCATAGCACTAAAAAACCTCACTTTTTCAAACTTCACCAAACTGCACGTTGAGTGTTTCATGGGTTGTTCTAGGGTAGGGCACACTACTTTGTGAAAGGATTATCCCCAATGAACTTGGGATAGTTCTCAACGATATTGATAAAGTATATCAGCTGCAAGGTGTTGCTATAGCGATCTTCCTTGCAATGGTCAAACTGTTCTGAAGCTAACCAACTCTGATTATA
>ML800864.1:129402-143596 GCA_009831015.1 Picea engelmannii
ATATATAATGTACTAAGTAGTAGCATCATAAACAAGAGACAAAAATAACACAAGAGCTTTATCTTGGGAAAACCCTAAATGGGAAAAAAAAAAACCAGCAACATTTCTTATATAGATTATGTTCACAAGGCAATTCAAAATAGATAAACCCTATCTCAAAGGATAGCTCAACCAGAAATACCACCACAGCTGCAGCAGTAGCACTATACCAAGGTAGCGCACCTTCTCAAGGAGTAGCGTACAAGAGAGAGATACCAAAACATTGAACAAGAAGAAGTTGCACCATTGCAGTTGTTGTGTCACCTTCTCCAAACTTGTGCCTCACTTCTGGATGGATGAGAGAGTGTGAGAGTGTGTACAAATGAGCTAAGGCGCCTCCTTATTTATAGTCTTCATGTCCTTCTAGTTGGTCCGACTTCTCTTCCGAGAAGGTATCTTTTCATTAGTTTTTATTCTTCTAGGTAGACTTCTCTTCTGGGGTATTTCAACATCTGTCCAATGGATCTCTTGCTTCTGAAATATTCTCTGCATATAAGAAGAGTTTTCTAGGAGGGAAAGTTCCTCCCACAGCTACCAAACATCAACACTCAGACATTCCCCTCTCTTGTGGATAAATCATCCCCCATCTCTAACCATATTACCAGCAGCTGGTATCACATTATATTTATCAAAAACATAAAATACAATTCACATATTACATTGCTTGGCCATAGCCATATTCATATCTACATTATGCATCAATTAAAATGGGGATTATAGTGGGGATGTATTCCCCCTCCCCTACAATTTTTCACTGTCCTCGATGCACAACACCGTGCCAAAATACATATACAAATTTACATCATAATATTCAAAAATCTAAAATCTATTTACTCTCCAATAGCAGTCCCAACCATAATCTCACGTTCTTCTCAACTTGTTTCCCAAGGAATGTGCCCCCTTCATTGTCTTCAATCCATCGAGATGCAAATTTATTTTATTAGGGCTATCATCCCATGAGACTAATATTTTGATATATGGCTCTGGAACTCTAAGTAACCAAAATGGAGTCTTGCATTTTTAGCTTCTATTTTCTTCAAAATTGGAAAAAAATTGTGGGTATTACTCCCGCATTGTTTCTTCATGCTCCCATGTTGCATATTTAGGACCGTAGTAGGTCCATTAAACCTTTACCATACCTATGGATTTGTTTTAGATCACTTTGAATTTCCAGTCTGGGATGTGTACTAGTTACACCCAGAAATCCCCTTTGTTTTCCACCTAGATCACAATCCAATCAATTATGTGGTTAGGGTCATACACATATTTCTTTAATAATAATACATGAAAAAAATTATGCACTATCATGGATGCAGGAAATGCTAACATATATGCAATTGGCCCTATCTTCTCTAGTATTTCAAAATGCCCACAATATATTTCTGCCAACTTTGGGAAACAACCCAATCTTATCGAACTTCTTTATGATTTCACTTTGAGAAAAACATGTTCACCCACTTTAAAATATTTAAAAAAAATTGTTCTTGTCTACATAACTTTTTTGTTTTTCAAGGGAAGCCATTAAATTTTTCATGATCTTTGTCGTATGTTCTTCCATTTCCTTTAATAATTTCGGCCCAATGACAACTATGTCTGTTGGGTTATCGCAACTCACTGGTGTGTTACACTTCCTGCCATACAATGCTTCAAATGGGCTCATTTTTAATGAGGCTTGATACCGATTATTGTAAGAAAATCACACTAAGTGGATATAATCTTCCCACTTTGATGGTTGATCCATCACATACATTCTTAGCATGTCTTCAATAACTCTGTTAGTCCTCTCTATTTTCCCATATGACTCTGGATGATATGATGTACTGAGATTTTAGTTTGTCCCAAAGCCTTTGAATAACCCTTTCCAAAAATTTGATGAAAGTTTTGGATCTATGTCTAAAACAATTGCCTTAGGCACTCCATGTAACCTGACAACTTCCTTCATTTAAACCTCTGCAATGTTTGTTGTTGTGTGTGTAGTCTTCATAGGAATAAAATGTGCAACTTTTGTTAATTTTTCCACCACAACCATAGATGGAATCATGTTGCTTCACTCTTTTGGGTAGCTTTGTAATGAAATCAATCGTAACCACTTTCCATTTCCACTAAGGAATGGGAAATGGTTGTAGCAACCCCACTAGATGTCTATGCTTTGTCTTCACTTTTAGGCATTCTAGATAGTTTGATATGTAATTAGCCACTTCTTTCTTCATTACTGGCCAAAAGTGTTGGCTTCTTATAGCTCCAATTATTTTTTGATATCCTGGGCACCCAACATATGGCACATTGTGCATTTCCCTCAACACTATATTTTTCAGCTCTCCTGAATTTGGCACATATATTTTTCCTTTGTACATAATGATTCCATCCTCCTTTAGTTCATAATAATTAAATTTATGTTGTAAATTGTCTTGTTGTAATATTTCTTTTACTTTTACATATTGTTGGTCTAAATTTGTTGCCTCTAAAATTTTGTCTTTTAAATCTATGGTGAACATGCAATGGCTGAAATATGCATTTCATGAGCTTTTATGCTAAGTGCATCAACCACTTGATTTTCTTTGCCTTTGATTTTCAAAATCATATTCACTCAAAAATTATGGTCATCTAGTTTGTTAGGCATTTAATGTTGGTTGTCCAAACAAGTGATTTAAACCATAGTGGTATGCTCTTAACTCAAATCTTCTCCCCATAAGGTAATGTATCCACATTTGTAATGCATGTACAATTTCTACTATTTCCAAGTCATGTGTAGCATAATTCCTCTCATGCTCCTTTAATTTGTGGGACTCATAGCATACCACATGATCTTTTTGACTGAGGACTCCACCAAGCCCTTCCTTTCATGCATCTATGTACACCACAAAATCTTCATATGGATCTACAATCTACAATGATGGTTTTCCCAAAGATTTTCTGAGGTTACCTTATGAAAGGGAACTTGATTTCAATATCAAGCTAAAACCCAACACTGAGCCAATATCCAATACACCTTGTAGGATGATGGCTCCAGAACTTTGTGAGTTGCAGATATAGTTGGAGCTATTGGACTTAGGTTTGATTAGGCCCTGTGTTTCTCCATGGGGTGCACTAGTAACTTTTGGCAAGAAGAAGGACGGTTCATTACAATTGTGCATAGATTATGTGGATTTGAACATAGCCATAGTGAAGACTAGGTACATGATACCTTGAATAGGTGTTCTCTTAGATTAGATGAAAGGAGTAGTAGTTTTCTCAAAAATCAATATGCAATTAGGTTATCACCAGTTAAGGATTAAGGAAGGTGATGTTCCTAACAGTGCCTTCTGGAATTGGTTTGTGCACTACGAGTTCATAGTGGTGCCATTTGGTTTGACTAATCCACTAGCTATATTCATGAGTTTCGTGAATAGTGTATTTTGAAAGTACTTAGACTGCTTTGTGTAAGTTTTCTAGATGATATTCTCATGTATTCCATAAATAAAAGGGAACATGATGAGAACTTGTGGTTAGTGTTGTCATACTTTAGAGAACACAAATTATATGTCAAGTGGTCTAAGTGTTCTTTGTTTCAGAAAGAGATTCACTATCTTGGTCATATTATTTTGAGGGGAGGAATTTTGATGGACCTGGAAAAGGTGAAATCCATAATGGATTGGCCAATGTTGAAAAATTCTCATGAGGTGTGAAGCTTCATGGAGATAGTTGCATACTATCAAAGGTTTGTGGAAGGGTTATTAAAGATTGCAAAAACCATCACTACCTTGTAGCACTAGGGAATCAAGTATGAGCGAACTGGTGAATGTCACACCACATTGTTCAATCTTAAGCAATTACTAACCAGTGTATCAATACTATGATCACCTTATATGGATAAAGACTTCACAGTCTACATATATTCCTTACATCAAGGATTGGGTTTTTTCTGAATTCAAGATGGGGGAGTGATAGCATACATGTATTGGAAGTTGAATCATCATGAGGATATTTATTCCACACATGATTTAGAGTTGGTAGTCGTGATGCTAGCTCTAAATTTTTGGAGGCATTATCTTGTCGAGTGAAGCTTTATCCTCGGTATTGATCATGAAATTTTTAAACATCTCTTCACTCAAATGGATCTAAATGTCAGGTAGAGACAATGGAGTGAACTTATGAGTGAGTATGATTTTGGAATTTCATACATCAAGGGAAAGGAGAATGTGGTGGCACATGCCTTGAGAAAAAGGTTGCATATCTTCTCCTTGGTTCCCTTAAGGGTTAAATTGAGGGGGTGAGCATTGGGACAACTTCTTGGAGATAGTTGGTATTTGAATGTTACTTCATTACTTTAGAATGGGAGGTAGTTAGAGCCTAATTTTTAATTGAATGTCCTTGAAGTGGATGGATTTTTGTGATTTGAAGGGAGGTTGTACATCCCCAAGGAAGAATATATTTGAAGCATCATCCTCGAGGAAGCTAATAAATCACCTTATTATGGACATATTGGTGTGAAGAATATGTATGTAGACATGAAGAAGCTTTTCTTTAGGGAAGGCATAAAGCGCAATGAAATCCAATTTATTGTTAAATATCTCAAGTGTCAGCATGTAAAGTCTGGTCATCACCACCCGGTAGGACTCTTACAATTGTGTGATGTTTCTTTGTCCAAATGGGAAGTCATTTCCATGGATTTTGTTGTGGGTTTTCCTCTCATGTTACAAAGGAAAAATGTCATTTTGGTTGTGTTTATAAATTGATCAAAAGCACTCATTTCATTCTAGTCAAAGACACTTGTGATGTCACAGATATGGTGTGAGAATTTATAAGAAAAGTTATTTGTTTTGTTTCCCTATAAGATCATATCGGATAGAGACTCTCAGTTTACATCCAAGTTTTGGAGAATTTTGCAATTAGCATTGGGGAATCGGTTGAAAATGAGCACAACATATCATCTTGAAATTGATGCGTAGATGAAAAGAGTGAATCGGGTGATGGAAGACATGCATAGGATGTATGTTATGTGTAACCAAACCTATTTGGAGAAGTATCTTTCTTTGGTGGAGTTTGCTTAAAAAAACAATTACCAAAGCTTAATCAAGATGCATCCTTATCAATATATGTATGGAAGGCCATGCACAACACCGATGAGTTGGGATAGTTAGAGGATTGAGTGATAGTAGGGCCTGAATTAATTCAAGAGATGGAGGAATTGGTAATTCATATTAGACAGTGGTTAAAAGAAGCACATGATAGACACAAGAGTTATCCAGATGCACACATGACCAACCAAAGTTATCAAGTAGGATATCGGGTTTTTATTCATATAAGGCCTAATAAGAGTACCATTCGATTTGAAAAGGGAACAAAGTTATCACCTTGATTTATAGGGATGTTTAAAATTCGGGAAAAAATTAGACCAATTGCCTATCGTTTTGTACTGTCATTCCACTTGCATAAAATGCATGATGTTTTTCATGTATATGTTTTACGACATTATGTCACTAACAAATGTCATAAACTTAACTGGAATTAATTATAGGTTTTGGATGTGGGAACCATTTTGGTCAAACCATTATGCATATTGGACCATAGGGTTCGACAACTCAGGCATCGCTTGGTGGACTAGGTTATTGCTACCTAGGAAGATGTGGGGATCATGTGTCGAGGTCATCCCAAACTTTTTTTACTATAATTTTGGGATGAATTTTCCCGTAATGTCTCATTTTGACTTAGGTAGCTAAACTACATTACGACATGTTTTGTATTTCTTTGTTTATCATCTATGGAATTTTATTAGAATGATGGGACTTTATTATATGGACATGTGTACGTACCTATATGCAAAATTTATGTATAAGTTAATTTTTATGTTATTAACGATGATTGTTGTGTGATTTACTTCCAACATGCAAGATTCAAATGAAATATTGTAGTATGTGGATACTATCTTTTATTATATGTTGTGATGAATCAATAGGTACCATGCACATGATAAATAAACTAGCTAGTTTACATTGTTTGTTGGTGAATAGCATGGCAATCGCATATAGATAGTTATATGGTTATGTGTGATCTTGTGTTTTGGTAAATTAATATACATGTTGAATGGGATAAACAACATCCATATAAGTGTGATACTAAAGTGGCATAGATGTCATGGACATCGAAAGAGAAATTGTATGTTAGGAAGCATTATTTTTTATTTATTATTGGTTCAATACATTTCTATGATCTTTGGGCAAGTGCGGGTTTTACAACAAGCACAATTTCCCAAATTGATTATTCAATGACAAATCTCTAAGAGCAACAAAAATGAAACAATATGGTTGATGGTAGGGCGTTGACCGGTTGACGGGTCAAAATTCAACCTATAACAGTAAGGGGTACTCATTTGTACACGGTCCAACTAGACTATGTATCGTTTGGTTTAGGAGACCCATCTGATTATTGGTCGGGCTGACATTGTTGTTTTTTTGGTTTTACCCATTACGGTCTGGTTTACCAATGAGGTTGGATGATGGATGGATATGCAATGCAAAGATGTAGAAGAAGATTGTGTATCAAAAGGAAACTAATCTATTGTTAATCTATCCTACCCTATCCTAGCTAGGAGCATACTAAAATAACCGGGTGAGCTATAAATGAAACCAAACTCTGCATAAAACCCCCACAAAGGTAGCTAAAATAGAGGTGCAAAGTTAGAAACATGTGCATACATACATATAACCAAAATAATCTAAATTATATTTTTGCATATGTTAACAACTCAACAATCTCATGACTTGAAGATATATCAAAGAATAATCAAAATTGTAGAATAACATAGAGTGCATAAGATCAGCCTATAAGAAAACAAGCATTCTTACAGTCCATGTGAAAAACATACATCCCACTTGAAATATTTCACAACAAAGACAACTTCACACATAAATTTTGCTTCCTTGCAAAAACTTGCCCTTAGGGCTTCTCAATATTCATTAACAGAGTATATGTATTTGAATTAGTTCTTGAGTCTATACAGTGCTTGAAGAGCCCTTACAAAATGGGCATCTTCTTTCTTTTATACAACTATTTATAACTGCTAGGTGACTCTTTTCATTCCTCTTGAAGAATTTGTTACAAACTACTCTATTTCCTTTGTTCAGTGACAAGTGTACATAATAAGGACAAAATAGGGGTTGGTTGAGAAAAAGACAAAATAGAAGATGGGTAATAGAAATCTATGATTGCTATTTTGTCTTATTCAGGATTCTTGTCTGTGAGGTAAACTGTCCACACCTCTAGCTAGTCGTACAAGGAAATGATCATTTGGTAGAGTAATTCTTCTAGTGTTGCAGCATGCATAGTTATGTTGTCTTCAATGACTTGCATATCTTTAGACAAAGTAGCCATGAATGCTTGGATCGTGGTGTGTAATATGCTAGGTTGTAAAATATGTTGATCTATTAGGTCTGTGGTCACTTTGGTGGATAATTCGGTGACCATTCATCAATGATTGTTGTTGTCTCGAACTTTGTCCACTAACTCCTCCATGACCAGGTTCTATCCAAGTTCTTCTAATTGAGGTAGTCAACATCCTTTGATTAATTCATGACCATCCTTATGTAATTTCAAGCATATTGTCATTGATTTTGTAGTTTCTTTATCAGCTCTTTGACCATCCTATTGACAGTGCTCTAATGAGTGGATATCCATTTTCCTCTCCATCCTAGAGGGAAAATAAAGCTCAGTTGGTGCATCAGGATTCTCCACGATCCATTGGTCAATATAACTCATCCTCTCTCAAATTGTGTTAAATTGTGTAAGCTTTGCTTGTACCTGACCATGTTGATCTACAATAGTGGTAGCCGCCTGGTGGAAGAGATGTAAATTTGCATACATGTCTATGATGGCTTCTTTCAGCTCTGTTCTTACTTTCTCAGTGCTTGCCTTGAAATTTTGGATGTTCCTTTCGTTTGTTTTCACTTGTTGGAGTTTCTCTTCTAATTCTATGATTATCACATATTTTTCTTGGTTCTGCTAGCACAACCTCCTAATATTGTCATCATTAGTGTTCATGAATGCAGTTTCAGTTGTGGCGGTGGATATTGGATTTTCCATAACATCTCATGTTATGGGAACTTGCATAAGGAATGAGATTGACATTCCTTAGGTTGTGGGTTCTTTCTTTACTTTCTCTTGCATGATCTTACCAGACTTACTATCATAAGTGAAGCTTCTCAAATTGTGAACCTCACTTGGTTGAAATGGATTCCAAAGCCCTAGTCCTAAATTGTTGAATGGTGCTTATTGTCGATACCTCTGGGATGTCAGTATCCATTAGTTGAGTGCCATCGTTCCTCATATTATCATCTTTATTTTTCCTCTGTTATTTGGCTACCTTATCAATTGCTCCCTTAGTTTCCTTTTCTACAGCTTCACTTGATTTCGCTACTTCTTTTTCTGTCACGGCTTTCTATTCGGCTTCCCTTTGTGCTGCGACATTTGCTTCTGCTTCAACTAAAGTCATTGGTTCAACTTTGGATTTATCCTTTTCTACTTTGATCTTCCTATTTTTCTTGGTGGCATCTCTCTTTTTCTTGCAAACTTTCTTCTTATATCTCCTTCTCTTGTTAGCTAATGTTTCTTCTTCTTCTACTGACCATGAGTGCATAGATATAGAGATGGGAGATGATCCTTCTATTGCTCCCTCTTCTCCCTTCTTTCGATCTTCTTCTCTTGATCGTTCTTCGTCTCTGATCCTTCCTATGGGTTGACCTCACCTCTAGAATATAACTTCATCATAGGTTTGTGCATTTCGATGCAGTTCCTCCTCATCCCAAATCTATGTTGTGTATTGCCAAGGGAACCCTAATTTGTTGAAGTGATCTTTTAGGACATTCTTGGGGTTGTGACTTCAAAATTGCTCTTCTCCAAAATGGTAAGACAAAAGAGTGTTTACCTCTTCTTGAGCTTGCTTGGTGTTTTTGAAGAAGTAGGTGCCTACATCTAGCGGTAGTGGTGGCCATATTTCTTTCTTACACCTGTACAATATTCCCCCTTCTCCATGGATTATAGTTTGATACGTTATTTCCTGGAGTACTAATTTATCAGGAATGAACCGAGGAAGCAGATGAGGGGGATTCATAGCACCGAACACCTTTATATAGGTTTCATGTTCCATGAGATATCAATTCTCAGTTCTTCTTATGACAGCTATCACCTTATCGATCATGCATGGGGTTGTTGTGAAAAATATGAATTCATATAGGGAAGCCAAGAAATGTTCACATATCTTCTGATATTATGTTCTATACTTGTGCTCCCATAGCACTTTGCAGCATATGTGGATTGTTGGGTTTGAGGGTTTCCTTTTCCATCCCATCCTCGGTTACTGATGGGATACACACATAATGTCCAAGAGGTACGAGGACATATGAAAACTTGGGAAGGTCCCGAGATGGGATTCCATGACCGTGGTGAGGGCCACTATCATAATTTTTGATAAAATATTGTCCCAATTAAATGACAGTCCCTCGTCTGCACAATAATAGATCAAAGTTATGTATGATAGGGAGAATTGAGATGCATTTGGCTCACTGTACAACCGATACAACATAGCCACCATGCACTGATAGGGTATCCTCAAGGAAATTGTGGGGTAACCTCCCTTGGTCATATGCTTGAACTGTTTATCAGGTGTGTACCACTTGGGGCATAATTCTTTAGCTATGTGTTGGAACTCATCAAGAAGCTTATTGTCTATTTTTTTCGATCCTTTGTCTAGGTGATAGCATTTTTCCAAGTCCTCGGGTCGAAATGATGTTAGGGATTCCCCTTTGGAATTGTGAGCGCATCTACTACCTAGATCAACATGTTTTATGATCCAATAGACTACATCAGCACAAGGGAAGACAGTAACACAGGCTTTAACTCTTAATATTGTATACCTCCGGATATTTTTGAATATTTTCAATTCATCTTGCTCTTCAGCCTCAGTGGGGAAACTTGATTTTTTGAACATGCAATACACATCACCCCACTTGAGTGTCTCTCCCTCCTTTTCCAATAGTTTGAAGGTGTCATCGTATATGGCTCCAACCACATACAGTTCATCTTGTGTTTGTCGACCATAGCCAAAGTCCCCGGTGATAGATACCTTGCTCGCTACTTTTTTGGGAGCCATATCTGGATCTGCAAGGAAAAGGTGGGATTAGTGCGAAGATTAAAATCACAACTAATGTGAAATTTATTCTAACTAAGAATCTTGAAATACCAAAGGACTCACTTGAGTTGATGCTTGGTGGGAGGTCATCATCCGAATATGATAATATGATAGCAGGCATGGTTAGCAATCTGGTGAAAATTGGAGAACAAAATGGCTTAAAAAAGTGCTTGGAAGTTGAAAATCGAACGAGTTAATATCAACTTCTCCGATGAAAATTGGAGAAGTTAATGACAAGTGCTCCAATGACTATCGGCACAGTTGATGTTAAAATATTTGATGATTATCGACATAGTTGAAGTTAATAGCTCTAATATGCAAAGGGTTAAAGAAACACAGAAAATTTAAGCTTAACTCCTCAGATCGTATCAGAGGAGTTTATGTGAACTCCTCTGATATGATCGAAGGAGTTAATGATAAATGTTTCGATGAGCTTATGGGAAGCGAAGAGGTTGGGTTAACTTCCCCATAGTTGATCGAAGGGGTTAAGGCTAAGTTTGTTGATAGTTATCGGCAAATATTGAGGGAAGGTTTCTAATTTGTCAATCCCTGTGAAAAAAAAAAAAAAAAGCTAATGCTTCGCCCTAAGCTTTATTACAAAGCTTTACCCCAAGCTCAAAATTGAAAACTTATGTCGAGGGATTTGAAGATTTGTTGTTGTAGCTAATCCTTTGATCTAAGTTAAGGTAGCATTTTTTTCATGACAAGGAATGAGAGATATAGATATTTAATATGAGTCAGGGCTATGCAAGTATCAATGGTATTTCTTAGCATTCCTGGGTTGATGTAGGGCATAGGTTCTAGGATCGAATAGGAATAATCCATTGTAACCTTGATGGTTTCACAAGGAAATAGGGTTATGGAAAGGTAGAGGTGGAGAATGTTTTCATAGTGTTCATGGGAACCCCAAGGTTTCTAGAGCAGTAGCGAAAAAAAAAATGATAACATAAATAGCCCTAACCCTAGAAGGAATGTGAAAGGAATGTCGAGGGATTATCTGGCAGTTTAATGACACATGGTGAGAAGATTGGTTGAGGGCAAGGAAATTCAATCTCGACACTTGGTGACTCAAAGCCTATTCTTCTTTTTTCGAAAATCCACATGACATTATTGATCAAGGAGGTCGAGTGCCTACATATAGGAAATTGCGTGAGTTTAGGCATTAAATGCAGTTGGCGGAGAGATTTTTTTAATCGACGAAGTTGATGGCCAGTCTGTCAATGTACATCGAAGGAATTCATGGGAAGTCCTTCGATGTATATCAGAAGACTTTCCATTAACTATGTCATAGCTCGTTCAGAGAGGATGATAATAACTCCTCTGATGTATCAGAGGATTTGTGCTAACTCCTTTGATGTATCAGAGAAGTTAGTGCTAACTCCTTTGATACATCGAAGGAATTGTTATTAACTTTTTTAATTGTGGGGGGCCATTTTCTATCGGTGAAGTTGGAGGAAACACCTTTGATATTCATCAAGTTAATGTTATCTCCTCTGATGAACATCAGGGGAGTTTCAATTAACTTGTCCGAAAACAATAAAAACTTAGCTTGAAATTTCATTGGTGTTCCAAATTGAGAACAACGGCTTGGTTAAAAAAGGAAGCTTGATGAACAAGTTTTAGAGCGAGATGAAGAAACTATTGAAGGAGATTTTCAAAGTCGAAAAATAAAAGGGGACCCATTTTCTTGAGAAGATTTTGCAAATATATTACAAGAAAATGGAGGGTTGTAGTGCATGGCACAACATGACCCTAGTTATATTAGGAGGGGTGGAGATATTACCCATTGTTTATCCTCTAAAACCTAGAGTCGTTAGAGGGTTGTGTTAATCCATGCTCTCCTAGATGTGTGATGGTGATTGGAAGTTACCTATTGGAGAAGCTTGTTCATTATAGTTGACACTTCTTCTTATGGGTTCTATCTAGGGTTTGGTTAATGGAGTTGATGGTCCAACATATTCCAACAAAGGAAAGGATATGATTTGGAAGATGGAAGCAGGTTAGGGAGGAAAGGTGGTTCAGAGTAGTTAAGAATGT
Source organism: Picea engelmannii (assembly GCA_009831015.1). Lineage (NCBI taxonomy): Eukaryota > Viridiplantae > Streptophyta > Pinopsida > Pinales > Pinaceae > Picea > Picea engelmannii. The sequence goes on from ML800864.1 coordinate 141,641, forward strand.
TGTTGGGAATTAGAAATGCAAACTTAGTTCCTTACTTAATTTATTTTGTATTAAATGCTTTCTTAATTCATTTATGATAATTTTGGTGTAATGTTCAATTCATATTGGAATATTGTGACTTAGTTAGTAAAATTGTTGGATGTTGTATTTAAGGATTATTGTTTTGCATGATTGGATGAGAGAACATAGGAACTATGCATTAGATGTGATGATTATTATCATCAGTACACACATGAGATATGTATGTGTCATCTACACATACATACCTTGTGCATGTTGATATATATATATATATATATATATATATAACCTTTTTTTCCAAAGGAAAAAGCAGTTTTGATGATATTCATTAGAATCAAAAGAAAATTTCTAGTACAAAAATAGAAAGTTAGAGACAATAGCCATGACTATTGTTGTCAAAGTGTCTTCTATCTATTTGAAAACACATCACCTATAATACATATACTAGGACGACTTTACCTTGACTATAACATGTTATCTTAGAAGACTACAAAGTCTAGAGAATACAAGACCAAAAAACTGTTTACATATACTGCAAAAGGGATAAGACCAATTCGTGTGCTCAAAAAACATTGAAGGAGCCAACATTGGCTATAGAGCCATCAAGGAAATATTCATAAAACATCTTCCCAACCTGCTTATCCAAAGAAAACTTAGAAAGATTATCTTCCATGATGTTGAAAGACCTGTGTATATGGAAGCATTGAATCGAATTGAAAGTAGATTTGAGCTCCAAAGTCTTTCTCTTCCAACATTGTAATGAGAGAACATTCAATGAAGAAATACCAGCAAACCAGTCCAGGATGACATTTGAGTCACCAACAACCATCAAGTCTAAAATCTGAAACTTGAGTGACAAAAAAGAAAACCCCATAAACCAACTAACTCTGCTCTGATATTAGTTCCTGTACCAATCACCAGATGGGCCTTAAAGAAATGAGAATTACTCAGTTTTAAGACTATGCCAACACCACTCAAAAAACATGTAGCAGCTCCATCAAAAAATCCAATTGGATTATGGAAAAAATAAATCAAATTTAAGATGTATGTGAACTTATCTCCATCATCATAAACAAGGACCTCATTAATGGCCATAACAATTCTCAGGCATAACCCATCAGCATTCCTAGTAGCATTTTCAAACAAAATTTTATTCATGTACCTCCAAATTCCCCAGAGAATAAAAAAGGGGACCATACTATGCTTCGGATAGACCATAAACCAAGTCTTCAAATTATCCACCAGTGGTTGTGAAATCCAGATATCCTAAAGCTTTAATATAGAACAAGCTTCCTTCTAAATATATTGAGAGACCTCACAATCTACTAAAATATGTTGTGTAGTTTCATCATTCCTCAAACAAAGGTGGCAAACATAAGGGCCAATACCTCCACGAAGCTTATAATTTTCACCCGTGAGAATATGATTTTGCATGAATAACCAAACAAATAATATAATTTTGATAGGAATTTGTGTTTCCAAATAGCTTTGAACCACCATTCGGGTTCCTCTTCCACATGCATGTTTACCAATGGTGTGTAAGCAGACTTGGCAGTGACATCACTTGCAGTCTTGTTCCACGTCCAAATGATTTTTTCCTGTTCATTATTCAGGAAAATTCCATTATGCCTAAGCAAAGATAAGTATGAGTCCCATTCCAAATCCATATCACCTTCCAGTCCCAAATCATTGGGTAATAACCAATCAATTGAACCTAAAGAATTTAAGGAAGAACAATGTATGTGTTAGCGATATTTCTTGTAATAGGGTTAGAATGCAAAGGAATGGGTTAAAACCCACTTGTCCTAAGTTTTGGGCGTGATGCGTCTGTGTTAAACGAGAATCAATTTTGGACGGCAAGGATTTGCGCGCCCAGATCAACGGCGCACAGCGAATTCCGGACCCCCCTTGCCTTTCGACCTTTAAGCCGGGGGG
>ML800864.1:169653-179662 GCA_009831015.1 Picea engelmannii
TCAAAATATCCTTGATATGCTCGGGTTGTTTGTTGTGCACTGAATGTTCTCATCCTGAACAACATTTCTCTTTTGACTGACACAGCACTTGTCCACCTTGCAAATGGATGTAGATCATTTCAAATCTTATCATTAAAAGAGATTTTCAGTCAGTGATGATCGGTTGTTGCATTCATCAATGCTTTAGGGAATTTCTTATTTGATCTTTCCCTCCCTGATGTAAAAAAGGTTATAAATCATACTATCCTTGTCCGTGTGAGCAATACCCATGGAACTTTGTTAAGTTTAGATATCTTTGGTGGGGTTTAAACTTCTCAGCAAGGTGGAGAAAATGGTTCTATTGGTGGGAAGCATCCTTATGGGGAATATCCTTCGAGGACTCTCTTTGTAAGAAACATTAACAGCAATGTTGAACTTCCAGATGCCGAGTTTAAAATAGGTTGCACAGATGTTCTCAAAAGAGCTCAGCCCGGTTTTCAGTTTGCAAATGTAAAGGTGTCAAATTCTAGGGTGTTGATGTTAATGCGTATCATTATACATGCCAAGTGCCCGAGATTACAAAGAGAAGGAGATCATGCATCAAGTGATCTGAACAAATCTTGCATATCCAGTTTGTTTTCAAACAGCAAGATTATTGCCATGCGCTCAGCTAAGTCAAACATTTCCAACTAAGCCTAGATCTAAGGAGATTTTCATCAAGCTACAGGGTTTTGCAAGTTTGTTCACAGCAGATCGATGGCATTTTCTTTTCTCTAAAGGAATCCCAAGAAAAGAGAAAGGAGGCAATACTTACCCTGCTAATTTCTGGTTTGTCATCCAGAAGATTGAGCAGCAGGCCAAAAAAACTTTGTGGATCTATTCAAGAAGATTTAGGAATGCCTAAACTAGTTTATACCTCTAAAATTCATTCCAGACCAGCAATTCGTGCTGCTTATGATGAAGTTGGTGATCGAGTAAGAGTGATCGAGGCACAGCTTGCTAATTTACGTAATACCTCTATATATCCTCTCTCGGGATTGGATATGGCGCTTGTTGAAGGCATGTGATCCCATTCGGCAGCACCATGTCTTACCAGAAAAAAAATACAACTCCTGAGTTCTTTCAACAGTGCAAGACCTCGGCCTAATAGCATATCACAGTGTTTGGTGTGCAGAACCGTTTAGAGTTTTGAATTGCAAATGGAAAGAATGATACTTAAACTTGAAGGGAACTTTTCAATCCCTTCCCAAGCTCCAAATGAAGATATGAAAACACCATTGGATAGCTTAGATTCTCTAGATGTCGATCGACTATTCATAAATGAAAAACGGATTTTCTATGACCGAGAAATTCGATTTTGAAAATTTGCCCGCTTTCAACAGCGCAAATCGATATTTTATGACCCGTTAGTTGTTGAAAGTGGCGAATTTCAACAACGCAGGAGCGTTTTTTACGGGCTATGCGCTGTGGAAAGCCTGTAATGGCCAGAATGTTACAATTTTCACCCAGATCTGGATTTTTTGAATTAAAAGCAGATGAAACCTTTTGGAATAGACAGGTGGTGGATTATTCCATCATATCCAAAGGCTATTTTGGGAAAGACAAGTCAAAAGAGGAGTCTTTGGTTAAGTTTTGGTCATTTTTGAAGGCAGAGTATTAGGAATGAATAGAACAGCTCATCAAATTCGAATTTGTAATCTTTATGATGCCAAACGGAGGAGCCTTGGAAGGCTAGTCATCACTTCACCAACTGTTCGAACAGATATTGGACCAGCACATGAAGATCACCCTCATTTTGAGGATTTATCTCTACATTTATGTAAATTAGTTTTCTTTACTGTTTTTAGCAAAACAGATCCATATTGTTAGGATCTGAGAACATCTTGTAAAAGCTATAAAGCTACATTCTTAAGACTAAGAAGGGGTTTGATTTTGGGTTCTACCATGCTGCTATTGTAATCAAAAGACCTATTCTTATTATATAAAAAATTGCAAGCTTCCTTCAGTTGTGTTGTCAGATTTTTCTCCTCTGTTCTCTGATAGCTTATGAGTGAAAGTTCTTTATTGATGCTCATTCAATCTGCAAGTGAATGTCATCTCACTGGTTGATTGTTTTAGTTGATAATCATAAGTTATTTCCTTGGTTATTAAACCCATTGTGCTTGTTTGTATGAAGTATAATTTGGTTCAATGGTTGTTTTCTTCCCCATTTAATCAAACCTTGTCTGACTGCATTATTAGAAGGCCTTGTGATATTTTATATTTCTAGACAGTCTTGAACACACGGTTCAGTCCCTAGATATTCATCTTGATCCAAAAACCACATCAAATATTAAGAAGATATTTCCAAAAAGAGTTAGTTACCAGGCATCTCCGACTTACAGCCTAGGAGAGTTTCCTGGAGTGATAACAGTTGTAATGGAAGTAAAATTATATGATTATAATTTTACTTCATTTGGATTATTAGATTTCATTTCGGGACTTATTATGTTTTAATAAAAATTGAAATATGATTTCTTTTGAATTTGGTTCGCATTTAGTAGGACTTGGATTTCATGACCTAGCCAAAGTTTATTTTATTTAATGGATTTGATGGCATGTCAAGTTGAATAATGTTGGTAGGGTGGGGAGGAGAGTATTGTATGATACTTTGACCTTCCTAGGACCCTCCCCATGGGAGGCTAGGAAGGTGGTGGAGAATGGGATAAAGGGGGATTTTGGAGAGGGAAGGGGGTTGTGTAACTGTGGAAAAATGTTTGAAAGGGAAGCATAACAATTGGAAGCACCATAAATTTGAAAAATCATACTTGTGATATCTATGAGAGTTATTAGAGACCAGTTATTGAGTTATTGAGATATTGGTTGTGGGTTGGGTATTGTTCTTGGATATTTGGACACCTGGGGCTAAGAAACCCCAAGGTGGGGTTTCCTAGAGTTAGAGATCCGAATAGGCTATTCCTAACTAGATGGGAGGTTGAAAATCCAATTTGGGCAAGGAGATAAGGATCTAAAGAGCTAGACTACTACAAAATTGAGTTGCTAAATCAAACAATGTTGCAGGGATTTTTCCTTCTTAGCTAATTATATTAAGTAAGTTTCCATTAAAGTGTTGAAATCATAAATTGGATCGATTAAACTATAGATGCAAATGTTGCAAAGGTTAAATACATTATGTTGTTAGTAAACATGAGATAGTAAATTTTGCATAGTGTATAAAATTTTACATGTAGAAAATATGAATTAGACAACAAAATTAGTACAGAAGTTCCTAACTATTTAATGTATCAAAAGGGGTCTTACATGGTTTCTTCTCATGTACCCCTATGAATTCACTAATGTCAATGCCTTAAGATTAAGTCTCCAACAATGGTGTGCCCCCATGAGTAAATTCAACAAGGCCATGAATTTGCAAGTAAGTGTTATCTCAAGCTTGAATCCTGTCCAATTGATTTTGACTCCCTTCTTCCCAAACTAGATGATGGAGTGCACTAAGGTGTATTATTGACTGGTTTCAGATAAGGATGACCCCTCTATGAATGTCATGGACATAAGTTGATTCATAAAGGAGGAGTTGATGTTGACATCCACAAACACAATGGTCATCAAAATGGACATTGAAGGCACAAATCCCGAATGATTGAATAGATAAAATATTATTGTAGGCCAAATCAATTCAAGGGAAAGCATATGAATGTGCATTTTAGATGAATAATTCAAAGCATCTTGATGGTAATCTAATGGATTTGGAGTCACACACGAGGCATTGTCCACGAGTCACATCAATACATAAGTTTCACAAAGGGAAAATGTCTTATAGAGTAGAAATATATCCCTACAAGGGTTCTAGATATGATAGGTGCAATAACCCAAGAGCATGGGAGAGGTGGAAGAGAGATAGATCAAGATGTGTCTCAAAATTGAGTGTGTACTTGCAAGGTAGGGTTTCAAAGATAGGAAAATTCGAAGAGGAATAGAAAGGTATAAATAGGCAAGGGAATGACCTCAAGGTGTAGGTGTACCTTAGGTTAGCCATTGGAGGGCCCTAGTTGTAGGAAAAATTCATATAAAGTGGTTTAACTCTATATCATGGGATTTATAAGAGTATGTCACATGTTTTTAGGCCCAAAGTACTCCTTTGTTTTCTAAGTTGAGGAACACGTGTGCAATGCCCTCTTTAACAACCCATGGTACACTCGGCATGAGATTAACAAGGGTTAAGAGAGATTTGACTCGTGTTCCCCAATAAATAGCAACCCAAAATGGATTTGGAGTTTTGTAAAGCTGTAGTGAAACATCTTAAGTAAATATGGACCCAATGAAGTGTTTATACCCCCCAATTGAACTTGAAGTTAGGAAATTCCCCAAACGAGTGCCTTGAGGATCAAAGTCAACCAAGTCGGTGACCAAGGGCCAAAGACAAAGTAAGAAAAGGCGACAAAGGGCCCTACCAAAAAACTAGACATCCCAAAGAGATCATTGATCTAGAATAACTTGGGAAGAACTCAAGGAAGGTGATCCATCATAGAAGGATATCTAGAGAAGTATTGTATCATCATTGGGTGGGTCACATATGAATGTGGTACAAGAGTAAACCATACGTCGTAGCCTCTAAGTGGGTAGGCATATATGAGTACTAGTGTACTAAATTCATATGCTACAAAAGGATGTGAACTTGTGACTAGGGTGGGAAGAGTAAATGTTTAAGAGTTTCTTTCAGGTGGTGGAGGGGTAATTCAAAGGAGGGAGGAAAGACCCCATATGGATTAACATGCAAGTTAGAGAATCCTTCTACTTTTCCTCTTCTATCAAGATGAATCTTGTTAACATCATAGACAATTATGTTGATTATAGATTGGTATGTAGGCAAGCCATTCTCCCATTTGGTTGGTCACTCTCTTCACATGTTCAATCTTGTAACAATAAAAATTGATATGGCTCATTGAATCCATGAAAATTGGCTAGAAATTTCCCAAGAACATTGTTGATTTTTACCATGTAAATAATGATCTTCGAGTCCCTTTCAAATACGATTTTGTCCATGATCCCAATTAATTACACAAGATCTAATCTCAACTTGGTTGTTTTCTTTGTTTACTAGGAATTTGTAAGAGACGACAATGACATCTCTTGCAAGTCCTTAAAGACCCTACCAATCCAACATATCCTAAATCGCCTTTGGATACCCCATCAAAATTGAATTTTATCTCTCTTTTTTGGGTGGGTTTCCAAACTTATTGCTAATTATTTATGTCCTTTAATAGGAACTTAATAACATTTTTCCACAATAGCTTGTAGGATTTGTATCAAATAAAAGGGGGTTGTGAGCATATTTGTATAGCTTGTTATAAAATGGTTTAATTTTTTTCTCCAAGCCACTCTTCCTATCGACCCCAATTCATATGGAGTTTGGATGGAGGGGAGAGTGATTTATTGCCCAAATTCTTATACTAACTTCTTTGAGTGCTTGCAAATTTCTTTATGCACTACTTATAAAGAAAAATGTATCGAACATACTTACCTATGAATTGTCTATAACCCCTAAGGTGTAGCCAAATTTGGAAAGTAAGGGCTCAGACCTCGTTGTCTTGTTTTGGTTTGCTTCTCTTTCCCAAATCTCCCTTTTTTTTCCCTCCCTCTTGAAAGTGGTGAGGAGATAGGTTTATTTCTTACTATGTGAGCATATGTTGGAGTCTAAGGTTTATTCTTTCTTTCTCCTATCTTTGTTGCTTGACTAAGTGTATGAGGTAGTGCTTGACTAAGTGTATTTTGATTTTAAGTATATTATAGATTTATTAAACATTAAAATCTATTAAAAAAGTATCTATATGATTGTGTGCCATATAGAAGGTAATGAAGCCACCACAGCTATTCCCGAGCATGATCACACTCTCTACCCTGAGATTTTCCACCAATCTGCTTGGAATATCTCAGTCTGTTCAAAGCTCATCGTTGTGGATGCCCCAAAGAATATGAGGTTGGGATGAGGAGGTCGAGAATGTGGATGAGAAGGCGCATGGGTAGACAAAAATAGTGAAGATAGATGACATATTTTAATTGGTGAGGTAGATGAATCTAGTAAAGTCTTCATTCACAATATAAATGCCTTACGCCATAACAATTAATAAAAAAATATATGAATAATATGAAGAAGATTGCAATATATTTAGAATCCAAAACTTAAGTAGCACTTAATGCAAAGTCTATACTTGATATATTTATTTTTTTCCGTGATTGGAGAAATTAATAGAACAAAGCCTCCAAGCTTGAATTTCATAGAGATGTATTAATATTGATGGCTCTAGAGATACATTAAACCTAAAGGAGATTCCCATGAGGAAGATATGAGTGTAGATGTATAAATGGAATTTAGTGGTCATATAAATCAAGAATATGAAGAATTTGTGTGGATTTATAGAGATCAAATTCATAGTTATGGAGTTGATATTAAGAGGCTAATAAAATACAAGAGAAGATTGGGATCAAAAAGCTAATACTCCAAAGATTAATATATAAAAAAACAAATAAAGGATGGGAGTGGGGATATTCTAGCATCGATTTTCGTTAAAGATCACATGGTCCCATATGACCACCATTGATAGCATACGTCATTCACCACCATTAAAATATTGGATCAGCAAGCCTTACACATATGAGGAATTTTTACATAGTGTCATATGAGGAAGAAACATCATTAAGATAATTTGCATGAAGAATTTCACAAGGCTAAGTCCCCCAACGTTTGATTGGGTGGTAAAGAGAGATTAAGAGTCCAAAATATTGTTGCTAGAAATGGGGAATTATTTTCAACATTGTCATTGCCCAATCAACCTAAGGTTAGAATAAAAATTTGCAATCTAACTAGAGAAGCCTTCTTGTGGTGGGATTTACAAGGATAGAATTTGATGGGAAAACTATTTTTCAAATACAACGAAATAATTCTCCGTAACTATCATCATTTTTCGTTACAAATGTCAAAACATGTGATGCGGTTATCAAAACTATCAAATTTGATGAACTCTTTCATTTTCAAATTCCAATCCTGAATGGAAACATCACAAAGAATTGAAAAACATATAAGAAAAGAGATTCACATAAAAGTAATTACTTTTATAAGTATTTCAAGATCAATTACATATTAATACTTCATTATTAAAAACAAATTAGATTTTAATGCTAGAAATTTTGGAAAAAATTAAACATAAATCCGAACATTATAAGGATAATACAACTATGATTAGTTTTTTCCTATATTCATTTCTTCAACACAACAAAGATTTTCGATATTCATTTCTTCAACGAAACAAAAAAATTCCACTAGAAAATATTGAGGCACAAACTATTGATGTAGAGAAAAAATAATGAGCATGTTTTTCTTTGTAGGGAGTGAGGGTATTATGTAAGGCCTTTTTTATAAAGAAGAGATAAATATAAAGTTCTAAATTAATCTCAAAGTGATTTGGACAAGGGTAAGACCACATAGACGCTTCTAGGGTCAAAGGTAGGAATAGTCAGTTACAATTTTTTTTAAATGATCGGAACACTAAAAAATTTAGGTTAATGGAGAGTATAAGATAAATTTTAATGCTCTTTTAGTACTTCGACTGTTTTGTTTTAGGAAGTTTTATATTCTACAATTAGTAGTTGTATTTGTATATGTAAATGTTTAATAGATTTTAATGTTTGCTTAATACTTAGCAATACACGTTGAATTGAACTTAAAGGGGATTATGGACACTTTCATTTTAAGAAGTTTCATGCTTCTAATAATTTAGTTGTGTTTAAATATATAATATTTAAATTGTCACTAAATATGAGAAATGTTTTTATTGGTGTTGGTTTATACATATACATCATGTTATATAAAATGTATATGTATGTGTTTATGAAATATTTTTTAAATATGTTGTTAAAAGATGTTACATAACCTTGCAAAATAGCATAAGAAAATATCATAAAAACATGTAATGTCAATAATGATATAAAAAAAAAAAAAAAAAAACATGTAATACATTTATATTAAAATTTTATTTTAATATTAAAAAAATTTACTTTTGTGTAACTACACTTAAAATCTTAACAATTTGTTTTCTCTTCTTATCTACTCGAAGCTTGTGAGAACTATCAATTTTAGAGTGAGGAGGGTCGTTATCTCCTCCTCCATTTGAAGAAATATGAGTTGCTTTGTTGTTGTGGTGGGCCGTTGGAGCGATGCTCCGGGATGTCGTACTTTTGGGAGTGTCCCTATTTTTGGTACAATTTAGTGGTGCTTTGTAGTGTGTCTAGGTCGTGGGCATCAAAAGCAGGAGCGTTCTCGCCAGTGTCTCTATTTTCGGTTAGGTGTTTTTTGAAAAAACAATTGTCGAAGCCAAGTGTTTGTAAATTTTGTAAAAAAAAATTATTGGGGTCGAACCCTCTTAGGCTTTCAGCATATCTTAGGTTCAAGTTGCTAGAATGGGCTGTGAATTCGTCAATTTTGTTGATGTTCCTCAACACGAATTCCCCAACTTTCCAAGGCAGAGGAACGAACTGTTTTTTTCTCTTCTCTTGGAATAGATGCAACCAATAGTTGTATTTCCTTGCCACTTATGTAACAAACATTATGTCTGTAATGTGACATGGACGGAGAGCAAGTTTCTCCCTAGAGCCAAAAATCCTTATCACAGTGTAATTATCCAAATGTTCAAGTGCCCCCTTCCTGTCCAAAAAACTGGTTGCATGTTCAGATATGTGGGGAGCATCTTCTCCTAACAACAAAACTTTGAAAACAAAAATGAATCCATTAAAAACCTCATAAAAACAGTGGGAGGCCTTGTTCTTCCACAAGGCCTGGTACCAGAACGTTACTGGGTCGAATTCCCAGTTGACCTTCTTGGAAATAGACAGTTCTGGAAACTGACAGCAATGTGCTATCGCAAAAACTAAGTAGGATGACATATAAAATTTCTTCTCCTTTTTGAAGCTTGACAATTGGGAACAGATTTCATGGGAAATTAGCTTGACCCAATCAAAAATGGCTTGTTCCTTGACTATGAAATACAAAATATAAAGAGCCACTAGGGAAATAGTTGTTGTGGACTCCTGTCCCGTTATTCTTGTAAACAACCAGGCAATTTCACGGAATGGATTTCTAAATGAATTAACCTGCAAGCTTGTGATATCTTCGGGAACTACCATCAGGTCTTCCAAGAAATCAGGAAAGAGGTCCAACCCGTTATTATGCTTTGTTAGGAACTGCTTGGAATCTTCTCCTTTGAACGTCAATGTTGGCTCCGGCAATATTAACATCTGGCGGAAGACCTGAGGTGACAAAGAAACAAAAGAGCAGTCTCGCAGTGGAATAATTCTTTTGTCTAAAATAAATTTATCGACGCACCAAGAGACCAGCTCCTTACAGTCAAAAACTTCAGGGACACAGCCTGCATGAGCAATCCCAGAGGTCCAAATTACTTTGTTTTGGGCGACAGGGGATGAGTAATAAGAATATGCCCTGGACCACTGGAATTTCTGGTTCTCGTGCCCAAACATGTTCATTGTGTCTCCACAGAACTGTTTTCGAGTCGATGCCATAGGTTTATGAGAACATTCGTTTGCTCCAAACGATGGTTGAAATGAACAGTTGGAGGCGATAATATAACTCTCCGCAAAATGTTGGTTAAATGCTTATGAATGGGAAAGATCCTCGAGCCTTTCATTGATTAATGACAATCTGTATGGGTGATGCATGATGAATTGTTAGCAGTAAAGCTTACTTATTGCATATTTAGAAGTGTGAAGGTGGCAGATACAGTGAAGAGAAATTAAGGATTGGAGGTTTCGTGAACATGCCAAGCCGACGATGTGCGAACGACATTTCATGATTTTGAAATCAACACTCGGAAGGGATAATATAAGCCTATGCAAATATTGGTTTAATGCGTATTAATAGGAGATCTCCTCGAACCTTTCGCCCATCAATGACAATCTATATGGTTCCTGCACGATGATTTGTTAGAATTAACTGTCACTAATTGCATATTTAGAAACAAGATAT